>JASAND010015430.1:0-137530 GCA_030248195.1 Trissonchulus latispiculum | reverse complement strand
AATTATTTTGGATTGAAATAATGTTAAGAAAGTTATTTTGGAAGTAATTTATAATGTATTGAAATTGTGTGTTGAAAATTGTTTGAAATTTATGTGTGAAAGTTCTTTGCTTGAGTTTTGTGTGCCTATGTGTAAATTACGTACATGTGTGTCAGCCAGCCTAGCCAATAGGTGGCGCTGTTGAGACGTCTATTTTCTCTCGAAGCCTCTCCCAGCATCTCACTTCTCAAGGGGTCCCAAAATTATCCAATCAAATTCTTCCACGCTCTTTCAAAACTGGTCTTGTTCAGACGTCTCAAAACTTAGCCAGTCTTGTGTTCTTCTTTGCCCTGTGCGGTCGTGCTTTTTCCACTGCAGTCTCCCCACGTTATATTTATTTGCCGTGCCTTGCTTTATATGCTCAATCAGTCTAAGCGTTGGCCTCTTTAGACTTTAGTCGCTCCAGGTTGACCCTGTCGAGCTAGACTGTCACTAGTTCTGTGTTTATTTTAAATTCTTTAATCTCTGCTCTTTCTTAAAATTATTTTGTAGCTCCTAAAATCTCTCTGATAGTTCTGTTTTTCATTTGTTAGGTTAGCTGTTTGCTTAGTAATTCTTTGCACTTTATTCTATTGTTCTGCGAAAGTGTGTTGTAATAATTTAGTTAGGTCTTTTTCTCCACTCTGTATCCGTACTTGTACTCAAAATTTTGTACGCATTTTCGGGGTTCGCCCCATTTGTTAAGCATAACTTTCTAGTAAATGTGGTCTCTTTTTGGACCATTTTAGGGTGTCATTTTAGCCTAGGTTTTTGTATTAGAATTGTATATTCGGTAAGTAGGGCTTTTTCTAAGAATATTTGGGTAGGTAGATAGTTGTTTTTAAGCGTGTACTTTTCAGCAAATTTGGGGTAGGACTTCTAATATTTGAGTCTTTGCTCTTCATCGGCGGTTAAACTCCGTTCGGTAGGTTACACTTAGGAATTTTGGCGAGGTTAGTTGGGTCAACTGGAACTACATCTCCTCCAGGTTCGACGTTCTCCTTGTGCACAGTTTCCCACTCGTAAAGTTTGGTCGTTCGTACACTTCCAACTTTACAGACCCGCTACAAGGTTTAAAACGTAGTTTATCGTCTCTATACAATTCTAAGTGTATAATATATGTGGTTTTACTTTTAGGTATAAAAACTGCATTTATAATTAGTCATATATAGTTAGGCTGTTTCCTTCCACATTTGCAAAATACCAATGACTTGAAAAACTAACATTGTTGTTTTTAATTGAAACCATTTTTGATCTTTGGGAGGAGGATATCTACTTTTCATTTATTAACTAATAGTCCACGACTAGTTCATAAATCGATAACTTGTCTCAGTTGAAGGAGCCCTTGTGCTAATGAAATGATTTCAATGTTTGTTTGCTAAGATAAATTGAACCATTGTAGCAAACTTTAAAGTGCACCGAGAAGGCTATCGTTCGATAGTGGGTGCGGCGACTAGATAATTTAAGTAGGAAACAATCGTGGGAGAATTTTGGAAGCATGTGCGGAAACTTAAATTGTCACTTTTCTGATAAAATAATACTCCAAGGAGACTTCAGAAAGCAATTTTTCCTATGAAAAACCTATTTTGCACGAGGGCCCGGTGGGCCCGGTGACCGGGCCCGGGCCTTGTAGCGGGCCGGGCCTAAAAATTTCACCGGGCCCAAAATTTTTTTACCGGGCCCGGGCCCGGCCCTTGGCCCGAAGTACGCTACACGGCAAGGGAACAACCCTAGCTATATCTGAAAACATTTTATGTTGTGCAATGTTTATATACCGAACACTTCACTTCAACGGTTATATCACAGTCATATACTGTTGATATATTTTAAGCAACAGTACAATTATCAAGGTTGAATGCAAACTTTAGCTTTAGCTTAGCCTAACGACGTTTCTCAGTGAAAATTTCGACATATAGTCTGTAATGAATGCCTGACGTCTTCAACTTTTCTTCATTAAAGCGCATTGTTTCAAGTTCTACATATTTATCGTGAAAGATTTTCTACCATTTATATGAAGTCATGACCACAGTAAATTCCTCGGCTACTGCTAATCGTAGTTTTGCAGAACTATTTATTCTAAGTCTTGCCCACAGTAATGACCATTACATAATCGCTGGCTGGTTGGCTGCCGTATCCGCTTTGGTGGTAATCCTTGTGGGTATCTCAAGATCCACATTGCGGTCCAACTATGCCCTATTTATCGGTCTGGGGGTGGCTGACCTGCTAAACGGTCTTGCCTATGCGATTGGGGGACAAATTCGAAAAGCTGAACTGCTGGAACTGTTTAGAACCAATCAGGCGCGATTTAATATTTTCAGCCGGCCGGTGAGATCTTGCATACTTCAGGTTTATCCGGTTTTGTTTGCCATAAGCGGCCAGCTAATCTCGGCACTGAATGCTTGCATTGCACTGCAACGATTTTTAGCAATAGGGAAAGCAATATGGTTCTATAAGCACTGGAATTCCAACTATACCCTGGTCTGTATGTGTGTGCCTTTTGTCATTGTGGCAGTGAATTCGGTGATTGTAGTTGGTGAAATGGTTTTTGGTGGGCGGGTTTTGGTTAGTTTACCTGTATGCTATAATCACGATGCTTGGCCAGGCTGGTATACTGATTACAATAGGCTGTTGTGTATTGTAGGCGATATTGGTTATACGATTCTTACTGTAACTGGCTTTGTAATGTTTGTCTCTAGTAAACTAACACAAAGCGAAGAAGCTGTGTTCAGTTCAAGGGAACAATCACTCATAATTTCCGTTACATGTGTCGTAGTTTTGCACTTTTCATTTGTTACTGTTCCTAACTGTTTGTTTGTAGCCGTCCGTTACATCACCTTACACATAAACATAACACTTTGCAATATTCTATTCTGTGCTGATTCTGCTGTAAGACTTCTCGTTTATGTTTGCTTTTTGCCTGACTTCAGAAAAGCTTTCCTGTTAAAGTCAGCCGCTGCTGTTACAGAAAATACCGTAACCCCGTCTACAAAGAACAGTAAACGTTTAGCTTCAAAAACAGCTGAAAAAGTTTCAGACTTTTAACTCTGTCCTTGAATGTAACTATTTGGTGGTTCATGTTGGTTATGGTATTTATATTTAGTGTTTGTTTATTGTGAGCACAATTTCACCGCTTCACGTCCCAATCAAGGCTGCACCACCACAATAGATTTTAGGATGATCAAACTATGATCAAACTTTTTCAAAAGTATAAGATTCACAAGAGTTTGACATAATCTTCATGTTGCTGATCTCTCTACAGATTTATAACCAGCCCAAAAACGGGTTTCCTTTCTGTTGTAGAACATTAGTCAGAATCAGTGTGGTAAGCCTACATATTTGGTCAGATTTATCATAATCAGCGTTTGGACAATTGGACAGTTTGGCTGAGAAAAGTCTGGCTCTTCTCGGGATAGCCCAGAGTTGGCGCCGGGTCCGGGTGCCCGCGAGGACCCGCGGGTACCCGCGGGCCGGGCCGGGTCCGGGTCTAAATTTAGGACCCGCGGGTCCGGGTACCCGCGGGTCCAAATCCGGGTCCGGATCCAAAATACTGAAAAAACTGGATATTGTTACATTTAGGGATGTTTAAACATTACAATTTGTTGTATTTCTAATAAAAGGTTGGTGGAACCGGTGTGTTAGGCATTGAGATACAATGTTTAGTTGTCTAGCTGAGGTTTTCTGACCTATGCTGCTCTGCTGGGCTAGAAACACAATATGTAGTAACTAGAATTGGAAGAAGAAAATATGACAACTCGAATTGATAAGTTAGCATAAAGTTTTGCAATGCATGCAAAAACTTAATCTATTTGCAGTAAACAAGGACATTGTTTTCAAATACAAGCCACCAAACATTCGTTCACATTCTTTCCTCCAAAGCATTCGTAACTTGTCTCTGCCCGAAGGACAGTCTCTGGACTATCACAAGTCTCACACTGTCTTTTGTTAGCCCTAGTACTCAAAATTGTCTTGAGGCGTAAAATAAGTTAACCTAATGCTTATCACAGGTTTTATTCGCGACTGGGCTATTACAGTAGTAAAGTTGCAGTGAAATTTAAGAATGTAGTGAATGTTTGAAATGAAAATTGGTTCGTTTTTTAGAACCAGGTACCCGGATCCGGGTCTGGGCGGGTCCGGGTCCGGCCTAACGGGTCCGGGTCCGGGCCGGGTCCGAAAATTTGGACCCGGAGCCAACTCTGGAGCCCTTCTCGGTTTACTGATGTGGCGGACCCGCTGGAGTGGACCTGCCTTGAACTTTGTTGCCTGGACCGTAGGCACTGGTGTTTATGACTGGATTTCCCGGTGCGTGATCTCGTTGCTTCCGAGGCGTGTTCTACTTCTGTTTGACAGTTGGGTGCTTTTATCTGGTCTTTGGACGTTGCATTCCGCCAGGGTCTTGAAGATTGGCTTTATAATAGGAAGAGTAAGACACTCAGCTCTTCCTAATAGAAGAAGCTTGCAACATGCTCGAAACATTCGGGTGCTAATTCTTAGCGTATGGCCAATAGAATGATATATATAACAGTATGCCTTTTCTACCCCCTATAGCTATAGTATTTAATTTGTCAAAAACGTCCGTTTTTGAAAAATGTCAGGGTTGGGAAAAAGCCCCCCCCTACTGAGACTTCGGCCTTAATGTTTCGAGCATATTGCAAGCTATGGAAGCGCTGAGTGTCTTACTCTTCCTATTGTAAACTCTTGGGAGTATGGATCTTGTGACTTGCCACCTTGGTTGGGCGCCGTGAATGCGTCTTAAATCTGTTTGTGTTGCCATGTCTCGGTGCGGTCAGCTTGCCTACTACAGCAATACTATACCATTATGTTAAATGTCCCATCCCCGCACTTAACACGAACTCTGGTTTACCCATGTACCTGTTTGCTGTATAAACTGTGTTTGAATTGTATTTTTTAGTTTATATTTTTCGAGTAAATCGCACGCAGTTAGCTGTTAGCTTGTCCTGGCAGAGCACATCTCATTGGATGTAACCTGCGGGAAGGTGGTTCTGGTAACCTTCTGGATGGTAGTTCATTGTTGTGTTGTGCACCGGCCCTGTCCACAGGTGGACAAGGGGGGGGGGAAAGGGGGGGGGAAATTTCCCCCCCCCCCCTCCGCGAAGTCGCCCACAAGGGGTCTCGAAATTGCTCTCACAAGGGGTAAGAAAATTGGCCACAAGGGGTAAGAAAATTGCCCAAAAAATAGGTTTTACGACTAAAATTTCGCAAAATTTTCCGGCTACGCCGGAATTTTTCATTAAAAGTTACTATTTTTCGCTAAAAAACGTCCGAAAAACGATGTTTTAGCTAAAAAATCGCTGTTTTTCGTTAAAAACCGTTAAAAAAGCTTAAAAATCGCTTTCAAAAGTACGCTTAAGAAAAATTGCTCTCACAAGGGGTACCCAAATTCGCTTCCACAAGGGTCAGTGAAATTTGACCTGCCGTTCAGGTATGGCCCTGTCTGTCAAACCCGGCTCGGTCCAGAACTGGCCGGCCGGGCCGTGTCAATCGGTCTCTGCGGCTTGTAGCCTTAAGCTTGCTAAAATTTGCCTTGAAAACTATCAAATCTTGTATTCTTGCTTCCTTTTGGATAGCCTGCAAAAAGTGGCAACGGCCGTGAAGTTTTTAACCGGCGGCCGGCCAGCCGGCCCACAAAAAATTGGATTAGTGTTAAGCGTAGGATTAGGATTATTACTAGACTTCACGGATATTTGGTCTTTCAGAAAAATGTAATGTTACAAGCATAGATCATTGATGATAGATCGCACTAATCGTTACGAAACTGGATTCCCCTGTGGTTTGTGAACTTGTGACTAATGATGAAATCTGCCCCTGCTCGGATGGGTGAAATTTTACAGGTTTTACTGGAAATGTTTCCAACTTCATTACCTATTACCTATTACCATTCATTCATTACCTACATTCTATTTTGGATTGTCCTAAACATGCATTTTAGTACAGGATTTTGATTAAATGACAACAATTTACCTAGTTGTCATGACTTACTGAATCTAGTTTTGTGAAGGATTTGCTGATTTTCTGTGTCTATAAAACTGGCTAGTGCCTGTTGTCTCATTTGGTAAACTAAATGCTCTTTAAATATTCCACTCAACCAACGTTCACGTAAGCTTTCATATCCTGCGAGAACCCATCAGACAGTAAAAATAACCGGCTACGTTGAACACTAACTACTCAGCCGATTGCCATAAATTAGGCAATCCCGCGGTAAAGTTGATGTAGGTACATTTTTCGCTCTCATAACACCTACGGTTATTTTTAGGGTCACAGGTGGAGTAACAATGTGTGAAAGTTAGTAGTGCTGCATGTTGGGACTTAAACATTGCTAGTGCTACAACTTAGGTCCTATCCAACTATTTCTGCTTGCTTAGGACTTATCCAACCCTGACACAAAATTCAAACTTTGATTTTAATCACATAACAGTGTTCAGGAACAAATATCTTACATATCACAACATCAGGACAGATGCATAAAATATAAACTAGAAATTGAACAACTATAGCAACAACAAAGCAATCTAACCAGCAATCAGAAAAACAGCCAATCAGGAAAACAAGAGGGAACGAGTCATAATTAGTCAAAGTTCACAAGCCACAACTTGTCAAAAATTGGGTTTCATTAAAGCTTGCTGGCAACTTGTGGCCACACACCAGCCACAATTAAATAACAGGCAAGCACACTGAAATGACGTCAGAGCTCACAAAGTTGAGCGAAGCACTTGTGGAGGAGGAAAAGAAAGCAAAGGCGCCAGGCAGCAAAAAGAAAGTTTAAATTCCGCAGACCCCGCAGTGAAATGATACAAATAGTATGTAAATCATTAATAAACATATTTTTTAATAAAACAAAAAGTTTATCTAAAATTTAAAAATAACAATACTTAAGTCATAGAAACAGAACTAAAAATTATGAAACATTAGGAACGAAAATTACCTAACGAGCGTTAATAATGCAATTATATAATCAATGACTGCTATAAGGAAACTGTGTAAAGTTAGAAAACCTTAGGGTGGTGAAAGGGCAATAAAATTTAGTTTAGCTGATCCATTAACTGTGTTGAAATTGAAGAAGTTTAGTTATTGCACAATTCGTGTGTAACCAGATTTGATATTGAATTTTTAATAGTATTTGAATGCCACAGGTGTTGCTTCGACTTGTGGGAATTTGCCGTAGCCTGTCATGTGACTTGTGGCTTGATGGTACTAAAACTGGAAAAACCAACTGGTGGTGGTGTACTTGTCACAAGCAAGGACTTTGCTTGCGACTAATCGTTGATGAAACCGAAATTGCTTGTGGACTTGTGAACTTGTGACTAAACGATGAAATCAGCGAAACAACCAATTTAACATTTAATTATGTAAATAATCAACAAAATGATCCATCAAGATTCTATCCGATCATCATTACAGAGCGTATATCGATCAACCTCGGCCAAATCCTCACAACCACCCCCACCAGTAGACTCCTCAGGTCGGGGCGTCTCTTTGAGACTGTCGGCGGTTTTGGGCCGCTCCGGAGTGGAAATCTGGACCACACTTTTGCTCCGTGGGAGTTTGGGCTTGAGGGCCGGGCCGCCGCCACGGGAGGAGGGTACCGTCTGACTGGGAGGAGTCCCCACGGCGCCGCCAGAAGACTCCGCGATACGGGATATGAGATCCGCCGGGTCTGATACGTGCTAAAAAACAGTGTGAGACTACATGATAAACAAACGTACATAAATACACAAAAATAATACAGTTAAACTGTGTAATCGTAAAGACCAGTTGATTTCATGCGTAAGCAGTATTGAAGCGTGCCCACAAAGCGAAATAATGTCGCGCACGAGCGCACGAAATTCACGATTTCGACATACATTTTAGTCTTATTCCCTTGCAAAACAAATGCTTGCAGTCCTGGATGCCGTTTTGGCATGTCGTATACTGCAATCGTCTGCAAAACTATTGCAAAGGAAGGAACCTTCATAGAGATTGCTCTCAAGACTGCGAAAATAAACCAGAATGTTTTTGTAAACCTGTATGATATCAGAAAAGGTGAATCCTTTGATTGTGCCATGACTCTGCTGCAGGATGTCCGAGAATTCGATGAGACTCAGACGCGGCGAGCCGGGCAAACTTTTGGCTCGTCTAGACTTCTGAAGTCTGCAAAAACATCAAAAAGGCCCCAACAGTTACTTACGGTATAGTACTTGCTCGCAAATACATGGTTCTCATAGAGAAATAATGAAAAACGTCTGCCTGGAGTCACTAAGGCCGAAGCCTTAGTCCGAAACAGGAGAGAGCCAATGGGCCAGCACAGTCTTGCTGGCCCGTGTTTACTTAATTTTCTTGATGTAAATACATGGTGCTCAAAGGAGACCCACAGACACCACTTAAACCGAATTGTGCCTAGTCTACCCATTGTATTTCATGACTTTTTTCTATAGTAGCTTCACCAGTAGTGCCTATAACAATCCCGAGCAAATCTTGGAAATCTCGAAACGAACAGACAAAACTACGCCAATGACTGCCCTTAAGGCAAACAAACCCCTTTAGCAACTACAGATTTGTCAACGATTCAAAATA
This sequence comes from Trissonchulus latispiculum, assembly GCA_030248195.1. Classification (NCBI taxonomy): domain Eukaryota; kingdom Metazoa; phylum Nematoda; class Enoplea; order Enoplida; family Ironidae; genus Trissonchulus; species Trissonchulus latispiculum. The sequence continues at coordinate 128,944 of JASAND010015430.1, read as the reverse complement.
AAATTTGATGTGATTCAACTTCATAAGATTCATACGCATACGTGCTTCAAGACAAAATAATTTCTCCACAGAAAACTACACTCTATTACTGATATCAAGAGTACATAATAACTAAGTGTGTGACAAACGTCAAGCTCTTAGTTATTAGGCTTGTGGACATGATACGCACGATAACGGCTGACCCCCCCCCCCCCCCACAAATTAGACCCATCACTTCAAAGAAATTCGCACGCTATGCCACAGCTACTAAGTTGGTTCAATGTGCGTCTGTTGCGAGCTTCAGCACACAAGCATAGCGTGTGAATTTCTTTGAAGTGATGGGTCTAATTTGTGGGGGGGGGTCAGCCGTTTTCGTGCATATCATGTCCCCAAGCCTAATAACTAAGAGCTTGACGCTTTTCACACACGTAGTTATTATGTACTCTTGCTGATATGCAAGCGTGCTGTCGTGCGTTACCGTTTGAGCATCTCCGCATTCTTCTGCAAAGTCTCATAGGTTTGAATGTAGTCCTCGGCCCAGCCCAGCAGAATAATACTGTTCAAAATTTTCAGACTGACTAGAACGGCATAGGTTAGCAGTACCTTAAAAGTGGGCAGAAAGAGCAATATTTTCTTGCAAAAAATCATAAATCAAGTTACTGTCAAAACTATACAAAAACACATTAACAGTAGAGAAGTTCTGCAACCGATGGTCCCTCCAATCTATGCCTAGCAAAGATCATACATGGGCAATGGATAAAGGTCTGGCCTATACAGCTATGGAAAAATTCGGCACGGGGGTCTACCGGCCTCAGGAATAGCTATTTTCACTACTTGCTATAAAACTTACACTAAGCAGGGTCTTTGGATTTGACGAAAGCCCGGATAGGTTAAGTACTTGAACTGACCACAGAAAACCTTTTATGTGGTCGTATTTATAAGACCACATATCCATATAAGACCACATATCCACGTTTGCGCAATAGCAGGGTTTTTTAGTTTTCGTATGTTTGTTTTTGAGTGCTTATTTTTAATTTCGACTGCATAGAATTACAAAAATCGCTTCTCAACGTTAATAGCGCACTCAGAGTCGAATTAATGTGTCTACGAGTTTTTTAAACTAAGAGTGCTTCAGTTTACGTTGCATGCTTATTGGGTTATGGTGTTAAAATAGGATAAACAACGAAAAATAGACAGACAGGAGGTCTGGGGGCGTAGCCTTCCAGAAGTTGGAGAAAATTTCTGTCTTTCTTTTTTCTAAGCATTAGTGTTCCTCCTGTATCAGACTTTAATTCAACGTCTTACAGTTTGCACTGGCTGGAAAAACATAAGCATACCGATGAAGCCACTCAAAGAAGGCAAAATAAGAAAACTGAAATTAAATTGAAAAGCATTCTTTTTAACTGCAAGAAAGCAATAGTATATACGCCACCTTCAATAGGAAAAGTTCAAGTAAATGTCTCATTGGAAGTTCTGTTTTTTTTTCTTAGGCGCGAGCTGCACGGGAGTTAACCTTTTCTCAATTGTCAATTGTCAAGGTAAAATTGTCTGCAAATACCAAGCTGCGTAACGCGCTGCGCGGAGAGAAGATTTAATATAGATGCCGCGCTGCGCGGGGGTTAAGTTTTTGTAGGTAATCAGGCGCGTTGCGCGGTGGTCAAATTTTTTTGCAGCTCTCACGCACGCTGCGCACGGGTTAAACCTTTGCATCTCGCGGGCGTTCAATTTTCTCTCTGCTCCCGGGCATCAAAAATATTGCTCCCCGCTGCGCGGGTGTCTAGAATTCTGGCGTATACATGTATAGGCCCAGTACAAGCATTGCCCATGTGTGGCGAAAATTCCTGAACAGAGAGAAAAAGAGAGAGAGAGAGAGAGAGAGAGTTTCTACAACTTCCCTTATAAGCTGCTACTAAAATTGCTGCAAAACCCAAGAGTACATAATTATAAGAGTATGACAGCAGGTTGGCCAGGTAACGGTTCCGGTGTTCGTGCTTCTCTAATAATAATAATATTTAATAATAATAATAGTAATAATAATAGTAATAATATATAATAGTGTTACTAACCAAGGCAACCGCAGCCTTAGAATTGAGTCGCATGGACTGTGGAATGACCCGAATCAGGAGGAGAGTGATGGGTATGGGCGTGAAGCCCATCCGACGTGAGACTTGGTCCAGATGGTCCGAGAAGGCCCCGGACCGACTGCTCTTGGCCACGTCGTAGGCAATTGTGATGGTGAAATCCTTGTAAACCTAAAATACACAAGACTCTTGATGGTAAGGAGGAAAACGGTAGAAAAGAAAGAAAAAGAAAGAAAGAAAGAAAAGTTTACTTCCAAAAAGAAACAAAGGGGCCCACTCAATATAACATAATTTCACGTATTAATACTGAAAACCACAACAGACACCTGTTAAACTAACAAGCAAACGAAGCGTACAGCAAAGGGTATTTCGTTGAATTTGGTGATGAAAGCATGCTTGATCCAGTCAACAAAGAATTCCCCAATCAGAACCAGGGCAAGATCTGGCAACATTTCCCAGAAGTGCTCCAGCTTCCAGCTTAACACAATAACAACAGAAGCATCCATAAGCATGTACGTACTAACGTCAGCGATTGCATCAGCATAGGAGTAATCTTTGAAATAAGTATACTCTTTCAAAATGTTTTCAACCTTTCTGGGCTCTTTCAACCTCAAAACCGAGGCCCCTCCAAAATGCTTGAAGTCCGCCCCCACCCCTCTTGAAAAACTGTATATGACATGAGCGCTACTTGGTTGGCAAGGAGATATAGGTGCTGTCAACTCCCCAACGGAATACCTACATGGTTAGCTAAATCTGGGCCACAAAATTCTCAGTTCGTGAACCCATGGTGTGTAGTACCAGAGTCCCCCCACTTTTTTGGGCTCCCCCTACTCACTATAAGGTGCCCAGAACATGCCAAATTTTAAGGATTTTTGGTCACAATTTTCTAAACTTGTGCGGCCTCGCCGGACTATTTGGTCAAAAATCTTGTTACTAAAACTCAATTTATGAGCACATTTTAGCATAGCTAGTGCAATATATACACATACGTAGAAAACAGGCTATTTTTACTGCATTTTTGGCGATTTTAGGCCACTTTGGATGCCCCCACGTTTCGGGTCCCCACCCCCTCGGCTAGAAAAAGCCCAGCATACTGTACACACACACAGTCTACACGAAATTATTAGTGTCGTCATACGAGTCTAGCAGCCTCTCCCTGTCAGCAACATCATAAAATGTCATATTAAATATCAAGTATGCATAAAAGTACCTAAATTCACCCATATTCCTAATGACAACAATGAGCAACAGGACACAGTAGTGAAATCGCTCTCGGACATCGGAGCAGGACATCTGGAAGAGATTGTTCTTGGCGAACTTCTTGAAGACAGATCCCTTCAGTTCCACAAAGTTGTTGGATATCATGATGGTTAGAAGGGCCTTATTGTGACTGTTGAACGCCACGTTCAGTGTGGTTGCCTGAAACCAAAAACAAGTACAGAAACAGGCATGTGCATTTTTCATAAAGAAATAATGAAAAACGTCTGCCTGCAGTCACTAGGGCAGTAGCCTTAGTCCGAACACGAGAGAGCCAATGGGCGCTGTGAGCGCTCTTACCCAGAGAGAACTAATCTCTGGAGCTCCTGCCTGGTAAGTATTATTTCTTTATGAAAAATGCCTTGTATCCTTCGTGGATCCGCCTGCTGACCAGAGTTTACTTCATTTTCTTGACGTAAAGGCATGTGCATTTTGATACACGAACTCCGACAAGCTTAATGCGAGACTGTACACACCTCCGCTTCCTAGCAGCTCAGTTTTTCGGACCTTTGGTGGTACATGACTTTCTCCTTCTTCTTCTTCTTCCTATTTCTTACTTATAATTTACTGTAACAGTATATACAACAATGCAGCTCAAAAACGTACGAGAAAAAATTTGTCTCTAACGAACTGCGACATGTTTCTATGAAAAAGCTTTGATCATGCGGCTCAGTTAATGAGAGACAGTTTTCACAAATTGCACCAAACCAAAGCCCCTTTAATATATACCTACGTATGCAATACCGAAAAGGATCGTCCAGCAAACATTGCTCAAAACGCCTTAGAGTACGTATTTTGAAGAATTATCCAGACTTGCTGAAACACCTACTCCGCCAGACAAGTTTTAGAAAGCAAACATTTTTAGCGAAAATTTTTTCGCCCACTCCCACAGCTCTGATTTCTGCGGGAGGAGGGGGAAAATTACAAGTAAGCTCACAACAATGACAGACATAGAGTGTATATACCTGAAATAGAACCAGCATGGCATGACCCACCACATAGACAATGGCCATGATGAGATGGGCCAGGGTTCGAAGATACTCACGCTTCCGACGACACCCGTTCTCAGAGGCTGTCCAGAACAGCGCGTCCAGAATATCCTGCCCGAAGGATGAAAACAATTTGTCTGAAATAAAACAACTGGGCTTATCCTAGTGGAAGGGAGGGGGGGGTGGGCCCCTCATAAACACCCTTTTGGTGGGTGGCCCTTTTGGTACCAACTTTTGCATTAGAAAATCGCTCAGTAGGCCAAATTTTCAAAAATGTTCCGTTTCTTCTTTTTCAATTGCTATTTAAGCACTAAATTCGCTTATTTTTGACGGATTACTATAAAAATAGCTCAATTTTTAGCACGCTTTTAGAAAAAAGTTTGAAAAATTCCCCTCCCCAAGAATGACTCGCTCCCCCAAGGCCCCCCAAGAAAAATTCCCTAGCCTAGAATAAGCCCAGAACAACAGAATTAAACAATTCAGCAAACAAAACCAGAAACGTGTCAAGTGAACTAAGGGACTAAAAGAACGAAATTGCTGAGACCGTCAAAAGTTCAAGAATTTCCGTGCAATGATTTTACGCTCTTTTGCTCCATGTCTGACCACCAAAGTTAGCAAGATGCCTTTGCATAAAGAAGCAAGTTTACTTAATGTGGCTAGAAAAATAACTGCACTTTTCGGTACACATTTGCCTCCCCCAAAAACACTGCCCTTCTCCCAAAAGAATCCATACAACCAAATAGGCTGACGTATGTACACACCAGCAACCTCCAGCATATTGAAAAATATGTACAGCTTGATGACAGCCTGTCCGCGAACGAGATGGTACATGACCGAGGTGTCCACAAAGGTCATGATCAGAGAGGCCGTCAGGAGAATGAAGACCTTCAGCAGATCACAGATCTCCGCGGATCGAATGGGCGAGTCTCCGCCGCCGCCACCGCGACAAGGACTGCAGACGACCCGGTACAGGGCGCGAACAAATCTGCGAAAAAAAGTAAAGCTGCCAGCATACGTTAAATAATGTTTGGACCAACAGGATGCTCACGCTCTAGTGACCGAAAAGAAAAACGGTTGCAAAGTGTCCAACCCAAGTGAGTGCAGCCTGGAGACAAGGCGTGCTAATTAAAAGAACTCACATTCCCCAAACTTAAGGGTGGTTTGATTTATTCGAAAAAGCAGGATGGCCAATTTTAAATAAAAAAAACAGTTGAGTCCAATAAAATTTTTACATGGGTTTCCCAAAACTGACCTGCCCCCCCCCCCCGAAATCCCGCCAGATTTTTTTGGTGCCCAAATTTTTGCCAAAAATAAGCAAATTTTCAAAAATTTGCCCGCTTCGCGTCGGGTCGGGATGGCCGAGTGGTCTAAGGTGCTGGTAAGAACTTCTAATCTTACGGTGGTTCGATCCTCGGAGGCCACAAAGCTTTCCCGACTCTAGCCAACCCAGCTATCCATCCTTAACTGGTCGGAAATGGGTACCACTAAGGTGGGAAGGTAACAGGAGTCTGTGTAGAAGGGCCGGCCCCGATGCAGTCATCATTTGAGGTGACACTCCTGGCTCTACGGCTGAGAATCCGGAGATGAGCACCGGCACCCCATGTCCTGTGGCAGGACGGAGATATCTCCTGGGGCAAACCTTTACCTTCGCCAGATATGTCTACCTATATACAAATGTCTATTTTTAGCCAAGATACATCAGCCCCCCCGCCTCCCCCCGAAAATCCCTCTGGCATGTCCCCTCCGGAAATATTCTACTACGTACACACAAACACACATAATTAATATCAACCAACATCTAACCGAAGCGGCAGAAATGTGAACACATAGAGAAAGGCATCAGTGCACTGAAGAAATCCATAGAACAGGAATTTTTCCAGCTCCACCGGAATCTGCAGAAAGGCATAGACAATCTTTCGCTTCTCAGTGAAGCGTTCCTCCGCATTCTCCAGGTCATAGCCTCGGACCAGCTCTCGACAGAGAAAGTGCAAGAAACTGGGTCGCACAGGGCGATGACGTTTCGGCGAAGAGCCCGATCCTTTGGAGGAAGCAGGGTTGGGGCCGCCAAACAGGGGCGTGTCAGATCGTTCACCCCCGGTCGGAGTCTGATACAAACTCCTGTCCGGGGAAGGGGCGGTCTGTGCCAGGTGACTGGGGCGTCTTCGGGTCACAAATCCCTCAAGGGGAATGTCCTCGTGGCCGCAGGACGGTGGCAGAAGGGACGGTCCTGCCACTTCCCCGACAACAGAGGAAGTGGGACACTCGCTGTGAGAGCGTTTCCTTTGCTTCAAGTCAATAAATTCATCCATACCCAAAGCAGCATCACGTCACAAAGTCATTTGAAACATTAGTTACAAATGCAGTACACAGCCTCTGAAATGAAAGCAAAATAAACACGGGTGGGAGATGACAAAAACTTTGCCTTGGTCAGTCATAATCTAAGCATTAATCTACCTAGAAGAGTTTCTAAACCACACACACATATATATATATCTACTATATAGTCAGGGGGGGAGGAAAAACATGAATAGCGAAGCAAGCCTCCAACTTTTTCTTCGTTTGGATTTGGATCGGTTTGAGTATACCGTTACGTACCGTGGGCAAATACCTATCCAATCGTATATTCAAACTTCTCTTGCACCTCTCTCAGCTTTGGCAGTAACAGGATTTGTCCATGTTTTTTTACCCGCGAATCGGGGAAAAAAACATGGTGCGGGGAAAAACATGGCACGGATTTCTAGCAAGCAACCATTTAGAGTGGTTTAAAAGCGTTGTTTCAGCTGTTTTTAGCGTGCAAAACTACCTAGGCACCATTCTAGCGTCACAACAAGCTTAAAACCCTATTTTTTGGTCAAAATGCCAAATCCGCCGTACCTAACCTGTTTGGGCATGAAACCTGCTGGGAACTGGCCATAATATGCAGAATATCGCTAGAAATAAGTTAGTTGTGTTAAAAATTGCAATATCCCATCATTTTTAAGTTTTTTCAAAATTTTCATTTTTACCATAGAAACTTATGAAACCTGGCATGTTGATGCTGCAAATCAAATTTTCGAGCTAGAAACTTCAACAATGCTCAAAGTTGGCATATTTTGAGTTTTTAGCGGTTGTAAAGCATTCTCTTTCCTATAGAAGCATTAGTTACGCCTTCCTGAAGCATACGCAAAAATTTGAAAATTTGGTCACCATGTTTTTTTATGTCACCCTATGTGGGGGAAAAAACATGGTCAAATTTTTTTACTGGGTGCACGTAGGGGAAAATCACTATTGCCATGTGATAGAGCAAGTCGAATTATGCCCGTATGCAAATTTATAGAAGCAAAAGTTGCATGGTTGGTTAGATGTATATATACTTGCAAACTTTCGAAAATCCTTAGCATTTTGGCCCATTTTGGGAGTCAACTTTGGTCATGTACTGTGCTTACAGAATCGAACTCAGAAACCAATCTGGTACTGCATGGTATAGTTTAAGACTTGCTCTTTCTAATGGGCTATACTAGGCAGCTGCGGCTGCTATGGTTGGGGAGTAGGCGACCATGTTTTTCCCCCCTCTTTTCCGGCATGTTTTTCGCGAAAATCGGAGACAAAAAATTTTTTGATCGATTTTGATCGATCGATCGGATCGATCTCTCGATTCGATTTTTGAAATCAGCGACCTCGATTTACCTTAAGGGCAACTTCTCAGCCAAATCGGAGACAAAAATTTTTTTCGAACCAGAAGGGGGGACCAAGGCGAAAAAATCGCCCCCCCCATCTAAATAAGTGCCGAAAATTGTCCAAAAAATAGGCTATATACAAGGGCGCACCCTAGATTTTAAAAAGGGAGGGGGTCGAACCTGAAAATTTCCCTATTTTTTTAAAAAGGGAGGGGGTCGAACCTGAAAATTTCCCTATTTTTTAGTTTTATGCATTGAAAATAGCTGTTTTTGCTTTCTCCCAAAAATTCCGGGGGGTAAATCGGACAAAAAGGGAGGGGTCGGAACACCCAAAATCCCTCCCCTGGGTGCGCCCATGGTTATATATATATATATATATATATATATATATATATATAATGCTCCGATGGAGCATGAAAAATGCAATATGGGTGACATTAGGTTGTAAACGGAGGGCCAGATTTTAAAACGTTAATATGGGAGGGGAGGGGCAGGTTCATTGTAAATGCCAGGAGGACTAGGTCAATAGCGCACTAATATGGACCAGCTTGTTCGCTGAACAACCCATATGGCCCAAAACAGCATATTTAAGGCCTAGTTTTGACTATTTCCTGTAGAGTTGGGACTTTTTTTCCAAAATGGCTAATTGGCCGGACAAACTTTGGGCCGGCCGCCTTAGTGATGCCGGCCAGATATCGAAAATCGCCCTCGCTATTCCATAGTATATACCCAACCCAAAGTTTCCGCTTGTCTCTAGCTTGTTCGCTGGGCCCTGCAACTCTGACACAAAACTGGCCTTTTTGGCCAAAATAGCCGTGAGGCCACCGTTGGCCGGCCGGCCAGGTGGCATGCCGGGCCGGGCAGAGATTCACTTTCGGGATATATATACGTTCAGAAAAACCAAACTTCGCCTGCTGAAAATGCCCAGATCGTTCTATCATTAAGTCAGAAAATTGCACTTTTCCGAGCGTGACTTACACGGAAAAAACAAACGGACCTAACTTGTCCGGAAGCGAAAATTTTCAAAGTTGGAAATTTTGACCAAAACATTTTTTGCGACATGTAGTACTCGTCGTGCTGATTCCAACAATACCAAATTTGTCTAGTTTCGTTGAGAATTTAGCTGGCACCGTGCTCGAACGGGACTCCAAGGGCCGCGCTGAGCCTTTTACACCAATATTACATATAGGGGAGCGCTCTCGCGCTCCTCTATAATATATATATATATAACGACTAAAATTTTCAAAAATTTTCCGGCGACGCCGGAATTTTTCACTTAAAATTTCTATTTTTTTCACTTAAACTTTCTATTTTTGACCTCCCGTTCAGGTATGGTGGGGTCGGTCGGGTCCGGTTGGGTCCATCGTCCGCCGCCATAGGTGTAACGGGGATTTGGGTTGGGGAGGCCCCTCCCCCGGAATTTCCCCTTTTTAAACCCCCCCACGACCCCCCCTCCAAACCTCCCCCAAAAATTTTTTCTATTTTTATGCCAAAAATCGCATTTTCAGCCATTGCTAATGCCGAAAAACATGAAATCATTAAGTAATTTTAACACTAGACAGAGTTTTTAAACTCGAAAACTTGACTGCCAACATGTCTCTGAGTCCAGAATAAGATCAATATTGAGTCTAGAAGTCCATAAAACCGTTATAAACGTGTCTATAAAAATTTCTCGCAATAATAAACACTTTAAGCCAAAAATATGGACTTTTTTGAAAACTGTTGCAAAATTGAATTAACCCTAAAAATAACCAATCTTTGGCGAATTCTCGCCAAGTCGGCGCGACTCCCCCCACCCCCCCCCCCCGGTTGGGTGGGGGGGGGGGGGCCGGGGGCCCCCAAAATTTCTTAAGGTGGGGGGGGGATTGAAAAATGGCTGGGGGGTCCCCCATAGGTGAACCAGGCTACAGCTTGCCCCCTGTGGAGACCCCCCCACGAGAAGGCCAGACCCTCCACCCCCCATACCCAAACCCAACCTCGATTACTCCCCTCCCAAGCCGAGCTCAGACCCCCCTCCCCATAGTTTCCTTTGGGGGGGGGGGGGTTGGGGGGGGTATCCCCCCCAAAATTTTTGACCAAATTTACCCCCCCCCCCAGATTTTTTGACTTACCCTCCCCCAACTTTTGGCTACCCCCCCCCGAACCCCCCCCAACGATTTTTGGACCCAAAAAGTTAGCTAAATTTGGTCGAAAAATGGTCATTTTTTGAAAAATTTTTCTAAAATTTCGACCTAAAATCGCTTTAAAACGGTGCAAAAGCGCCTAAAACGTTAAGGACAAGCCTTATTTTGATGAAAAAAGGGCTAAATTACGGAAAATTTTGCATTTTTTCCCATTTTTCGAAAATTCTGAGGTCCGAATTCTGGGGGGGGGGGTTGGGGGGGGTACCCCCATCACATTTCGGAGGTCGGCCAAGATTTACCCCCCCCCCCCAGACCCAAAGTTGCAGGGAAACTATGCCCCTCCCCCCCTAAACTGGGGTCCAAACAATTATTATTTCCGATTTTTTACACCCCCCAAGCCAGATTTGGACTTTTTACTCCCCCCCCCCAACCCAAACAGGCATTGGTGTACCTGGGGGGGGGGGGGGGGGTGGGGGGGAACCCCACCCCCCCCAAGGAAAAGTGCCGCCCCCCCCCGCGAAATTTTGGAGGCAGACCCCACCCCCAAATGGCCAAATCCAGGACCCCACCGACCCAAATTTGCCAGACCCCACCCTCAAAATTTTGAAAATTTTGCCCCAAAATTAGTAAAAATTCGAAATTTTTTGGAAAAATTCGAAATTTTTGCAAAAAATGCAAGTTTTTTCGAATAAATGAGCAAAAATGAAGAAATATTTTTGATTTTTAGTTGGAAATAACGCTTTTTTAGCAAATTTGCGGATTTTTTCTAAATTTTTGACCAAAAAAATTTTTTACACCCCCAAATTCGATTTTTCCGGACCCCACCCCACCTCAAAACGGCTGACCCCACCCACCCTAATTTCGGCTACCCCCTCCCCCCAACGATTTCTCAAGGTACACCTATGCAAACAGGTGGTACACCTATGGGGTCCCCCCAATTACATACACCTATGCCCATAGGTGTAACGGAGATTTGGGGTGGGGGGCTCCCCCCCAACTTTTTTTGGGGGGAGGGTCCCTCTGCACACCCCCCCAACCCTCCCCCAAAAAAATTTTTCAATTTTTATGCCAAAAATCGCATTTTCAGCCGTTTCTAATGCCAATTAACATTCAACTATGAAGTGATTTTGACATTAGACATGATTTTTAAACTCGAAAACTTGATTGCCAACATGTTTCCAAGTCCAAAATAAGGTCAATAAAGAGTCAGAAAGTTCATAATACAGTTAAAAATGTGTATTCCTCACAATAATAGACACTTTAAGCCAAAAATTAGGACTTTTTGAAAATTTTTGCAAAATTTACTCTAAAAATACCCAATTTTTGGCAGTTTTTTTCGCGCCGAGACCCCCACCAAAAAGTTCTGGGGGGGGGGTTGAAAAAATGGCTGGGGGAGGGTTCCCACTTCCCCCCCCCTCCCAACCTTACACCTATGCCTATGCCTGCCCCCCCCCCCTCGGAAACACCTATGATCAAGATGCCAACATTTCAGTCATCCCGCAATTCATACAGAATCACTCAATCGTGATGGACATTCCAACATAGTTACTAGTTCCGTTACTCGTCTGTAAAATGGCTATGTCTCAGCAACCTGACTTGGCAGATTCGATTAGCAAATAGTTTTGGGCCACGTCCGCCCATCGAAAGCGGACAGGGTTTGCCGTAAAAATTAAGGGCCCATTGAAGTGGAGGATCGTATCTGCTGATCACCTGAAGTTTTATTATTGTACAGATTTTAGCCAGACATAGCTAATAATATTTATCTTAGTTTAAGTGAGATTTCAATCAGCAAATAACATTCAGTACATATTGATTTTTAATTCTTATTTTAGAAAACAGTTGTTGCAGGTAGCTTGCAAAATGCAAACAGTAGAGGAGTCGGAAAATATTTTAGGGGAGGTTTCGGTTGTGCGTGCGACAGATGTCGCATAGCCATTAGCCATACCAAAATTTCGGCACTTATTTAGATGGGGGGCGATTTTTTTCGCCTTGGTCTTTCCCAAAATTTCTGCCCCCCAATAAATTTTTAGCGTTTGGCGAACATCCAATTGTTTGGTTGTTGAGACCGAAGAACTGTTTTGCCGACCCCTTCTCCCGCCCCCCCATAGTTTCACTGGAAATTTACATAGGTGTAACGGGGATTTGGGTTGGGGGCACAGGTGGACAAGGGGGGGAAAGGGGGGGGGGGGGAAATTTCCCCCCCGCTCGGCGAAGTCGCTCACAAGGGGTCGCGAAATTGCTCCCACAAGGGGTAAGAAAATTGGCCACAAGGGGTTAGAAAATTGCCCAAAAAATAGATTTTACGACTAAAATTTCCAAAACTTTTCCGGCTCCGCCGGAATTTTTCACTTAAAATTACTATTTTTAGCTAAAAAACGTCCAGAAAACGTTTTAGCTTAAAAATAGCTGTTTCTTGCTAAAAATAGGCTAAAATAGCTTAAAAATAGCTTTCAAAAGTACCCCTAAGAAAAATCGCTCTCACAAGGGGTACCCAAATTTGCTTCCACAAGGGTCAGTGAAATTTGACCTCCCGTTCAGGTATGGTTTGGGGGCCCCCTCCCCCAAACCTCCACCAAAAAATTTAAAAATTTTTTCAATGTTTATGTCAAAAATCGCATTTTCAGCCATTGCTAATGCCGAAAAACATGAAATCATTAAGTAATTTTAACATTAGACAGTGTTTTTAAACTCGAAAACTTGATTGCCAACATGTTTCTGAGTTCGGAATAAGGTCAATAATATTGAGTCTAGAAGACCATAATACAGGTAAAAACGTGTATTTCTCGCGATAATAAACACGATAAGCCAAAAATTTGGACTTTTTGAAAAAGTTTGCAAAATTTGCCCTAAAAATGCCCAATTTTTGACCAATTTTCGCGTCTTCGGCGCGACTACCCCCCCCCCCCAATTGGGGGGGGGCCGTGGGTGGGCCCCCAAAAATTTCTGGGTGGGGGGGGGTTGGAAACATGGCTGGGGGGTTACCCCCCCCAAACCCCCCCTCCCCAATTACACCTATGGGGGGCCAACTTTGGACATTTGGTTGGTGGTTGTCCCCGAATTTAGTCGGTGGTCGACCCCCGAAATGTGTTGGGGTACCCCCCCCCATATTCAGACCTCTGGAAGTCCAACGAAAAATTGTCTAAACATGCAAAATGTTCTGTATTTGAACGCCAACAGAACAAGGCTTGTTTTTATGGTTTTAGGCGATTTTAAGTCTAAATTTGAGAGAAATTTTCCAAAAACTGATCATTTTTGGCAAAATTTAGCTAACTTTTTGGTCCCAGAATTTGCTGGGATTCGGGTTTGGCGCGTGGTAACGTAGTTTCACCGTAAATTTTGGTTGCGTGGGCAAACTCCCTTTCCCCGGTTACCTCCCCCCACAAAACTCCCCCAATTACACCCATAGGTGTGGCTGGGCAAAAGATCTGGGGGAGGGGGGAGTTCCCTCCCGACGGAGGGTGGGGGAGGGGGACCCCCTAAATTTTCGATTTTATGCCATTTTTGGCCACTTGGCTAAAAATCTGGGCGGGGGGGGGGTAGCAAAAATCTGGGGGGTTCACCAAAATTTGTCATTTTGGTGAGGGCCCCCCCCCTAACACATCTATGATTACACCTATCGCAGGGTGTTTTTTACAGTTGCCCCCCGAAATTGACCTTCCCCCCCGAAAATGCCTTCCTCCCCCCTCCCGGGATTTTTGTTCCCCCCCCCCGGGTTTTTTTGAAAACCTAAGTTTTTGCCAAAAATAGGCCAATTTTCAAAAATGTTTTCGTAAAGGAGATTTTTTCGTAAAAATAGCTATTTTTAGCTTAAATCCTGGCATTTTTGCGAACTTTTTACGTTTTACCATGCAAAATACGCCAAAAATACCATTTTCAGGCTCATTTTTGCAAAAAAACCTCCCCCCCCCCGCACCCAAATTTCTCCGCAAGGGGGGGGGTCCCGGGAAACCCAGGGGGGGGTCGGGGGGGAAGCCCACCATAAAGTTGAAGAATTTTTGCATTTTCGCCAAAAACAGTACATTGGACGTTTATTTCTAGCAAAAAGTGAATTTTTCGCGCCGCAGGCCTGAGGTTTTAAAAAATAGCTGTTTTTGCCGTAAAAATAGCAAAAATTTTCCATTTTGTCATCCCAAAAAGGGGGGGGGTCTAGACCCCTTGAACCCCCCTGGGTGCGGCCTCCCCCCCGAAAATTTCTTCCCCCCTCCTGGCCCCGCTTTCCCCCGGGGGGGCGCCGGGGATTTGGGGTGGGGGGCCCCTCCCCCGAAATCCCCCCCCCCCCACGACCCCCCCAAACCTCCCCCAAAAAAATTTTTCAATTTTTATGCCAAAAATCGTATTTTCAGCCATTGCTAATGCCGAAAAACACGAAAGCATTAAGTATATAATTTTGACAGTAGACAGTGTTTTTAAACTCGAAAACTTGATTGCCAACATGTTTCTGAGTTCGGAATAAGATCAATATTGAGTCTAGAAGACCATAAAACCGTTACAAACGTGTATTTCTCGCGATAATAAACACGATAAGCCAAAAATTGTAATGTAGCTCTTCGCTGCTGTGGATATTATATACACAAAACCTGAATTTTTCCTGCTTTTCTGAACTGGGTCCAGGCGGTCCAGCGATCACTTTAGCTAGCCAGAAAACAGCAAACACTAAACAGGGTCCCGATCCCGAGGTATTTGTGCAGAACGCAGCTGTTAAGGCAAGGCAAGTCTGCAGCTTGGTTGCGTTTTGTTCTTGGCTCCAATTGGTCGCGTTTTGCAAAAACCAAATTGGTAGTGATAACAGCCTATGGAACAGAGACTGGATACTGGAAAATGACACTGCCTCGGATAATAAGCCTATAGACGACACCCATCGTTTTAATTTTCTGGTTTACACAGCTCAAAAATAATTTATTATTTGATTTCCGCAAAACGACAAGTTTTTGACGCAAAAATAAGAAAACTGGCTACATCTCGCGGTAAGGAAAGGAAAACTAGAGCAATTTATAAAAGCAAAAATGTATAACTCAACGAGATCTTTCGAATGAATATAATAATGACTGTGCTATGCAGCTGCTGCCCAAATGTCAGAAATTGGAAAAACTGACCTGAACGGTAATGTTGAGTTTCTGAAGCGGCTTAGTGCGGAGGAGGGTTAAAAAGAACAATTCAAAAACAGCTGTAACCTGTTAAGCGATGCCATGGTACGGATACGCAGCCATCTCTAATTTCCTTCCCACATAGGTAAGTGAACTGTAACCTTACCCAGTCAATACCAGTAACGAATGGATACGTACTAGTGCCAGCTGTTAGTTCACAAAGGCTTAACGCCTTTCTTATATTCAAGGAAGATAGCTGTTACAATCCGAATATATATTTGATCAGTGCGGGGCGGCGGGCGCCTAAGACAATTCGGCTTCTAATCTAAAGCACTGCGACTGTCGTTAACTACTTGTTTATTTGCAATACATGCCCTGTGCACATGCGTAAAATTATTTACATAGAATACCAGCTCATTGCAACATTAACATAGCAATCACAGAATCACCAAAAAACATTGACTTTCCCCAATTCAGTTTTTCACAAACCAATCGCCAAACAAAATTATATATATTCCAAAACTTTCACAGTGTACGACATTCAGTGATTCCGTATTTGCCAAAAAACAATACCAAAAATAAACTATAAACTACAAAACAAATTCGATCGTAGAGTAATGACAGTGAGTAGGAGGAGTGGGACTACAGTACATTCAAGAAAGGAAAACAACATTAAATTATCGTTGTACAAACTGAGTAAAATATGTATCTATCTAATTACTTACTACCTAGCAAACAATAGAGCATCATTAAAACAATGCAAGAGTACCAATGAGAAAGAAGAAGAAAGTCATGTACCACCGAAGGTCCGAAAAATTCGGACCTCCGGTGGGACTCGAACCCACGACTTTTTGCGCAAACCTTTTTTACCAAAACTAACTTGTGAGGACTAAGTAAATTTGAGTGTAACAATGTTACACATTCGGTTCCCAGATAGTATAGTGCTGAATGCAGATCTTCGCCTCGTGGAAATTTATGCTTTGCAGTTTCTAAACTAAAACTCTCTTAATAGCACAGGTCAATATTATGCACATAAAATACGTAGGAGGAAACCATAATAACCGTCAAAGACGAATGTTACAAAGACTATGTAAATGCTACAATTAAATGCAATAAATGCAAACAATTATGCAATAATGATGCATTAATAAGCACAAATTGAATTAAGCTCAAGTCGTAAATAGTTACCATTGAAATATATACTATAGTGCTTAAATTTCATACCTAACGTTAACGTCATAACATTTGATAAGAACGAAGGGATACGACGGCAAAAGCGGCAAAGAAACCGCGGTTGGTTAGAATCACACAAAAACATTTTTAATTAATTTAACAGGAATTAATCAAAATTTTATACCCACCCAAGCACCTTGTTTTGCCCTGAAGTTAAACAATATATCCACATAAATACCAGTCAGTCAAATGCCAACATATACAATGTGTATGTATGTATGAAATGAACAGTTGGTTTCGTAGTGTTCACAGAAGTAGTATCGCTGATTGATGAAAGTGCCCACCGTAAAATAGGTACAGTTCAAGCCAGCCTCAAAGGATAGCGGGCAGGGCGGCTGACCTCAACAAAAAGAGACAGATAGATACAGCATAGTGAGATTGCACATAAGCTCGAACACAAGACGGAGACACAAGCTGGACGAATTCGAAGACGCAATCATTGCTCTGTGCAGCTTAAGTTATATATAAATACATAATCTAATTTTAGCAAGTATATATATACTTGCTAAAATTAGATTATATTTAAAATTATTGTAATTATGAAGAATATACGTGGTAGTATCAAACTGCTGAGTAGCCTTAGCATCCAGATATTCAATGTGTGCTCAATTATCAAGAGTACATAGTACGTAAAAGTGGAGCATTTAAGTAGCCTACATTCTGTGTTATCAGGCTATGGGGGATGGTTTTGCCAGATAACGATGGTTGACCCCCTCCCATAACTGGTTGAATATACCCATGGAATAAGGGTTTTTTCGATCGTTCCTCAAGCTGGCGTGTTGAAGCTCCAGGGAAACAGAATTCAGAAGCCAGCACGATATGATAGAAGAGTTTGAAGGTCTGCACATGTCGCACAGAACAATGAGAGCATATTAACAACCCTATACCTAAACTGCGTACCAAACTGAACAAAAGAAAACAAGCAGTCTCTAAATATTAAAACTAGATTTATAACAAAGAACAATGATGTAGGACAAGAAAACACAGCGTTTTTAGGATAACAGAATAAATTGGAATCAGGTAAAACTGAAATGCATCAAGAAAAGCCAGCGTTATATAATCATAAACAATAAATTAATTTTACTCGTTTGTCACAATATAAACGCATTTGTAATTCATTTTTGCCTCCTTGAGTATATACTTTTATCATTTTTTGTACTTCCATGTCGAATTCCCGGCAGCAATAGATGAATTAATCCATTTAAACGCACCAGTTTAAACGTTTTTTCGACTTCAAAGATAAATGCAGGGGACAACTGAAACAAACCTTGTTCAAACAAAATTAAGGAATAACCAAGAAAGTTGTAAAAAACAGATTTTGACAAGAATTAGACTAACTAAAACGGACACCTTTAAATGACAATAATATAAAGTATACGTACGTATACCAAAATAAGCAGACAGAAACTGCGCATAATCAATCACACAAAGTGCAAACTATTTGGCAATGCAGTATCAGCACAAGAAAAAATGTTTGCAACCAGTATTGTACATAAATGCAGTGAGATAGAAAGGAAAGATTTAACTAAATCTATGCACAAGAAAGGGGGTTCAACTATATACGTTTATATAAACTACTTGTATCTAAAAGTAATTCTGTGTATTCATACAGGAAACTAAAAACCTAAACACATATGTACAAAGCAAGGGGTAAACATAAAAAAGAATAAAAATGTCGTGCCTCCCGTAAGATACACCTCCAACTATCGCAGGAGTTTCGTTAAAAATCTTCTACATGGAAGTCCAGTTTACATTTCAGGGCTGGGTACGGTTTGGCTGATAATAAAAATGGCAGCCTGGGGTTTGGACGCTCGTGCCGCGCACTCGGAGCTTCCCAGTTCCCAGTGTTGTATAGAATGGTCTAGAAAGTGTGCACGTACGCTAAGGTGTGCCAGAGGTCTAGTCTAATTATTAGAAATTCACCGGGGCCGCCACTACCGGGGCCGGGGCCTGGAAATTGGGGGACCAAATCGAGACTTTTCAAAAATTTACTTAACAATCCAAATTTAGCAATAATGTTTGGTATACAAACGTTGCAATTGCTGTTTTCATTCACATACGTGAGAAAAACTATTTGTAACACTTTGACCTATTTTTACTTTTAAAATTTCCAAATTTTGGGCAAGAAATGTCAAAAATTTACATAATTTCGCTAATTTTTGGCCGCAGGTCGGGGCCGGGGCCTGACCACCGGGTCTGGGACCTGGGACAGGCCCCGGTGCATCACTAATGATATATATATATATATATATATATATATATATATATATATATATATATATATATATATATATATATATATATATATATATATACTCACTCACCATCTAACCAACAGTTGTGACAGTTTCAAACGAACTCATTTTTCAAACAGTTTCAGCCCACCCTCACATTTTTTGTACTTTTTGTTTCAGCCCACCCGCACATACAGTTAGCATATAATGCGTAGTTCCAGTCATACCCATATAGATTTAACTAACTATATAAATCACACATATACGTATATATCATATCGTATCTATCTATAATTAACTTCATATCACAGTACTTTATCAACATAATCAATCAAAGAGTCTTGGGAAAGTTCACTCAACGCCGGAGGCGGGGAGGTTGACGTAATCCGCTCACCAGCAGGAGAGCTGTTGTTGTTGTTATTGTTGTTGTTGTTCGCGGCGACGGAAGGAGAGTTCTCGGGTGGTGAAGTAGCACTGGAATCGTCCAGATCAGGTAAATCCGCAATTCCCCCAGTGGGAAGGGGACCAGGACCAACCGCCATTCCATCCGCACCTGTGGAGGAGAGAACAGGTGGTGGTGCTGGAAACAGTGGAGGATAGCAGGGATACTGATGAGCCACAGGGTAAGGAGGTGGTGCTGAAATATGGAAAACAGGCAATTAATTAGAAAAATTAATTAAAATCAACAAACTATCATTAATTAAGTGATAAACATACACAACGATCAGCACCATTGTAAATTGTGGAACTAGGCTTAAATATTGCATTATGATTACTAAAGATTCACCCAGGTCCCTGCCCCGGTAGTCAAGCCGAGACGTTTTCGATTGAGCCATACCCAATCTTAATTCCGTCCACATACGTACGTATTATGCATATTTAGCTACGCAATCAATCGAAATATTATATGTGGTTACATACGTATAGGTTAGGTTGGTACAAACGTAAGTCAACTTAGGTCCTCCTATATACGTGCATATATATATGCTTTATCAAAACGAAAACAGCCGCAGCAAAACCCACAACAGAAAGTGAAAGTCAGCAAAAGAAATCAGTCAAGCTCAAAAAATCATCTGGATTGGATCACATCTCAAGTCAAGCGGAGAGGGAGAAAAGGGTTATTTCCGACACCAGGCAAAGGGTTTTGCTGCCCCCCTTTTCGCTTCGCCGTTCAGATCAATTATCTGGTCGCATAAATCAAGTCAACGCTAAAATATTTTAACTACCACATCCACATGTAAATTTAGATTTTACCTAAACGTACGTAAGCACAAGACTTTTATATCACATGGATAGGTACACTAAAAACATATTATACTAATTGGTATATGTTAAGAAAGCTAAGTTTTGGTGGATAGCTCAAAGTAAGAAGAGGGGGCAGTCTAACTAAGCTGTTTAACGCAAACTTTCTCGACCATAAAATTGGTGTGGGGCAAAAAGAATGATGGAAAGGGTACCTAAGGGTTAGAGGTGGAAAAAGTTAATCTCAAGTTAAGGCCCGGTTTTCAAACGAGTTCAAGACAGCGGCCGCAGTCAAGCGTAAAAAGCAATTTTCAGTTCCACGTATATACTGAGAGCCAAATATTGGGCTTTAAGCTTTTACCCTCTAAATCCTTTTCAAGACCGCCAATTTATAGGAGACCAACATAGGCTGTATGACTAACAAACTTTCCAGGGCATCATAAATAAAGTTAGATATGTATATAAAAGTTAGGTATATTGAATTAGTGACAAATAAAAAATCAGGGTTCTTAGAAAGAAGAAGGCCAAGAATTCGTATTTTTGTAGTTATTCTTTACAGGGTAGGATTGGACAGAGGCCACTGCACTAAGAAGCTCCGTCCTCCAAAAACCTAAAGCGTCTCTGGCAACATAAAATTTTGAAAGTATATATATATATATATACGTAATTAAAAAATTCAATTTCTTCGGTTTTTCAGGATTCAATCTAAGCCCTTTGCATGATGAATTGAAACCTTACCTTAAAACAGCTCTAATTTTAAACCAGTAATAGCAAAAAAGCTGTTTTCAACACATGTTTCGGAAGGCACCACTCCCTTACCAACCGATTGCGGACGACCAGACTTTCCCTCTTCCCGCCAGCAACGTTGCCTAAAAATACGTACTCCTCCAGTCTTCGACAAAAAGCTAACTCAAAATATTTCCTGCATATATAGTTGAGCTACAATTAATATATAGAATTTTCAGACCTTCTATATAAATATACATACATATATATATATATATATATATATATATATATATATAGTTGGTTGCTTAAACTTTACAAAAACATGTTACAAGATATTTTTCTGCACTTGTGTATATACGTGTGTACCAACCAACTTTGTAAGTTAACTAACTTTTAGCAGCTATTTGAGTACGTACGCTGAACGTGGCTTACGAACAGGATTTGCGACAAAAGAATTGGTTCACAGAAACTTTTACTTTTGCACAATATTCACTCGTGTACACATATACGTATATGGAAATACATCGTTTAGAGGTAATTTTAAGAGCGGCTTACGTAGCTAACTTGCATCGCTTTAAAATCGACTCCATGACAGGACCAAACTTAAAATTTTCACATATACATAAATAGCATATATACACTGATATATTACGAATATATATTATAGGAACGTAAGGACGTAGGCATATATATCTGTTAAGCTTTTAAACCCATATAGCCTTATCTTAACGAGTGTGCGGTCTCAAGACGAAATCGAGCAAAAATTACTTCGACAAGTGTTATAGTTCCAGGATAAAACTTTAAAACCGACACTAAATGACAGCTTGTCTCGACAACCAAGATATATTACGTAAGTCTCCCGACATGTATATATACGTACGTATATATATATATATATATATACATACATATATATATATATATGTACATTACGTATATATATAAGCTTACCTATAATCTGAAAAGCTTTTAAGACGGCCATACATAGCTACATGCCTACTTTTCACTTTTATGCATATCTATATATATATCTAAAAAGTTACAAGTTTGATGTTCTCATATACTAAGTCGAGACAAGGATTCTTCTTATAATTTTAGCAAGCTTAACCTAGACACATGTCAGGTTAGCTACAAAAGTGTCCAGCTTTTCACATAATTACGGGCAAGAGTTATTTGACACGACAGCTTGACAAATCATGGTTTTTTGCAGAACACGGACAAAAAACCACTGACAATTTCAGCTGTCAACAATGGGTAGGTAACATCTTGCACATTAAAAATCTATATACACAATGCAATCGAAGTTTCCATGAAAAAAACATCCTCCGAAAGTTTTATTAAAGCTGATAACATAAATCATAAACGCCATTTTTAAGACATAGTGACAAAAACTAACGGAAAGAAAAGTATTGTTAAAAGACGTCATCAAAATCTTATTTAGAAGTAATAAAAATTTTATTACCAAATAAAGTTGTATATAAGTACATATGCTGCACATTAATCTCACGTTGTAGTTACGTAAGTTTTTCCGATCTATAACATTTTGAAATATTCCTTGATTTAATGCATTTCTGGCACACAAGAAGGAACATCCCGCGACATCTAACATGTGTTTTCAATTAGAAATGGAAATTCACTCCAACCAAAAATACATATACATGCCCGTATTTACGAAAGTAAATGTGTGTGTGTGTGTGTGTGTGTGTGTGTGTGTGTGTGTGTGTGTGTGTGTGTGTGTGTGTGTGTGTGTGTGTGTGTGTGTGTGTGTGTGTGTGTGTGTGTGTGTGTGTGTGTGTGTGTGTGTGTGTGTGTGTGTGTGTGTGTGTGTGTGTGTGTGTGTGTGTGTGTGTGTGTGTGTGTGTGTGTGTGTGTGTGTGTGTGTGTGTGTGTGTGTGTGTGTGTGTGTGTGTGTGTGTGTGTGTGTGTGTGTGTGTGTGTGTGTGTGTGTGTGTGTGTGTGTGTGTGTGTGTGTGTGTGTGTGTGTGTGTGTGTGTGTGTGTGTGTGTGTGTGTGTGTGTGTGTGTGTGTGTGTGTGTGTGTGTGTGTGTGTGTGTGTGTGTGTGTGTGTGTGTGTGTGTGTGTGTGTGTGTGTGTGTGTGTGTGTGTGTGTGTGTGTGTGTGTGTGTGTGTGTGTGTGTGTGTGTGTGTGTGTGTGTGTGTGTGTGTGTGTGTGTGTGTGTGTGTGTGTGTGTGTGTGTGTGTGTGTGTGTGTGTGTGTGTGTGTGTGTGTGTGTGTGTGTGTGTGTGTGTGTGTGTGTGTGTGTGTGTGTGTGTGTGTGTGTGTGTGTGTGTGTGTGTGTGTGTGTGTGTGTGTGTGTGTGTATATATGCTACAAGCACTGGTTCCAAAAAGCAATAGCACAGCAACTTACGTATATACTGAATTGCTTAAGTTTTGCGTCATCAAGGGAGTTGAAGATCCACAGAAATATATACGTATATGCACAGGGGCGCACTAAGGGGGGCATGCGCCAACCCGACACCGGTTATCGGACAACTGCCCCCCCGGTCATTTGCCCCACAGGACAATTTCCCCATTGGCCAGGTCAACTGCTC
The DNA here is from genome assembly GCA_030248195.1 of Trissonchulus latispiculum. Taxonomy (NCBI): domain Eukaryota; kingdom Metazoa; phylum Nematoda; class Enoplea; order Enoplida; family Ironidae; genus Trissonchulus; species Trissonchulus latispiculum. Next base: position 105,782 of record JASAND010015430.1, on the reverse strand, counting down.
CACTGGATAACTTCCCCACGGGACTGTCCCACTGGGCAACTGCCCAAGAAATTTTATTTTCAGATTGTGGTGTACATTTTAACGTGTACTTGTCAATTTTTACTAGGTTGCAGCAACTCTTTATTAATTTATACCTTAATTTCATTTTATTCCTAATTTTACTTAAATTTTTATTTAATTAGCTTAAATTCATCTCATAAGTCAACCTGAGAAACTGTCTCAAAATTAAAATCAAGTAATTTATTAAACTTTTTCTATTTTCAACAGAAATGCGATTTCTTAATTACAAGTCACATTATAATCAATAATTTAATTTAATTGCTTACAGCAAGATAAAAATAAAACATGTACAATATCACTTTGCCCACTTTGCTTTGCTTATCCATGAAAATTCGTAAAATTTAGGTATTGGTTGTTTAAATTTTTTCTCAAAGAAAAATAGCAACGAAAGCCTATGTCATCAAAAAGGGTAAAATGTTAAGTTTGCTCCCAAAATAAAGGCTTTAAGAAAGAAATCGTATTTTGATTGAAAATAGAAAGTTTCAATAAATCGCATATTGATTATAAGTGCATATATATAATCGCATATAATTATAATCGCATAATAATAATTCTAATTGAAAGTTTTTCAGGTTGAGTTATCAGGTGTCCAGTCGGGCAAATGACAGTGGGGCAGATCTTAGTGGGGCGGTTGTCCTAGATCCCCCGAAATCAGACGTAAAGAACAAATCATATATTATTGTCCGCGCAGCATGGGCACAGAATTTTGAAAAAGGGGGCGCCTTCGGTGAGAAATTAAAATTATGTTTTTAATGTACGCTTATTTTGGCTTTCTAAACCTTTCCATAGCAAGATTTTTGACATTTTCAAAACTTTACGAGCCTTCGGCGCGAAATCTACTCAATTTTCAATTAATTTACGTAAGATTATTTTTGCATTTCAAATCTTATTTAATTTTCAAAATTTTTCAACTTCCGGGAGGTTTCATCCCTCCAGACCCCCTCCCAATTTTTTAGGTCCTCGAAAAAACTTTCTATCTGCGCCAGTGGTCACACTCTTAGTTATTATGTACTCTCGGTAATACCTGCATTTCATACGTATCTAATCGAACTGATTTCTAATTTGAATTTCTTGCTGTTGAGTTGAGAACATTCCTTGTCCTTGTGCCAATTGACGGAATTATATACATAACATTCATTAGCAGAGAAGATATATATATAGCTTAGAACTACGTACGTAATCAGGAGTTAGCTGCTTACCAGACAGCTAAAATTCGGTATGTAAGTATATATAATATACATTTTAACCTGTGGCACATATCAGCTGGAAGCCAGTCCGTGTCAGAAAAAAGCCATTCATTAAGATTCCAACACATTAAGCAGATCTACCAATCTCAATTCATTGGGATTTTCCTAATCTACGAAAAGGGGCTCTAATAAGACAGGACACGGCAAGTGAAGAAGGGTATGGAAAACAGTAGGCTAAGTGGTGCGGGGGTTGAGCGGGGGCCCCTAGGAGAGGTACTAAAAGAAGGGAAACAAGCATAATTCGGGCTAGGGAGGGATTAAACCCTAAACATTCTGAAATACGTACGTATGAATGTGTCGCGTAAGTATACGTACAATAAAAACGGCCAAAATTAGTGAGATGAGATCGGAGAGAAATGTCGTTCTTTAATTTTCCCTGGAGGGCACCAATAAAAGACACAGCCGAAAAGCGCTGAACTAAAATCAGGCCGGCTATACTACGTAGTTACACCAAGAAATTCTTGCCTTCTGCGTAAATATACGTAAACAGTGCTAAACGATTGATTGGCCAAACTCAAACATTTAATTCATATATAATCCCGATATAATAATTTATAGTTCTCTCCAGAATTATGAATATATGTCGTGGTCGTGGTCTTTTGCGAAATTGGGCTTTTCGCGATAAGACCAACAACCGGTCTTTTCGCAAAGTGCCCAGTCACTTTGAGAATTTAGTTTAAGGTAGTGGTTTCCTTTTGTGTAAATATGACCCTAGAGACCTCAATTCTTTATGAAAGTAGATGAAACTTTCCAAATATGTTATTTTGGTGCTCTTTAACATTCTCGGACCAGTCCCACATTTTTAGGTGAAGAGATGAGAAATTTTCGGTTTTTGGCATTATACTCTCAGTAGGTAGTCGATGCATCAGATTGGTTGTTATGGATGGAAAGAGGGTACAAAAACGAACATTTTTGCCTTTACAACCTTTGAGCTATCTCTAGTGGTTATTAGTCAGTATAAGCCAAAAACGATTTTTGTGGTCAAAAAACGGCTGTTTTCGAAAAAATCAGTTTTTTCAAAATTACATACTGCTAAATCATACGAACAATTTTCGGTTATTTATACTCAATCGATAAACGGTCTAATTGCCCATTTTATCAGTGCCTATTAGCTGGGCTTCGTTGCTTTAAGCTAGAGATTTGGCCGAAAAACCATTTTGGCAAAAACTGCGATTATTTTGTTTTAAACATCAATTTCTCAAAAACTACTCAACAGATTCAGGAGATTTTCACCAGAATGAAAATTCGGACTATTGCGGAGGGACATTTTTCTTGGTTTGAGCTAAAACTTCGCCAGTTGCGAGAAAATTGAATACAAAGTTGCGAAATTTCGTGTCACCGCACATTTGCCGGATTTTCTGGAGTATTAAGGCTTGTTGAGCCAAATCCAAAAAAATGTCCCTCGGCGCATATGTCCTTCATATCATGACACAAGAAACAGTTTTGGCCGATTCTACAGTTTTGAGAAATCCATGTTCAAAAATTTTTTGTCTATATTTAGCCTGTCAGAAGTCAGTATGTCAGAAAATTTTTGCTAGTTTTGTGCTAATTTTGCTGGTTTCGTACGCTCATCTGAATATACAGATTATAAGCTTTAAAACAATGTATAAAGCTCTTTCCAACTCCCAAAATTGCGAAAGTTATAGCGTTTCAAAAAATAACGACAAATGCACTGCACAAAAGGATACCACCACCTTAAACTTTGTTAATTTCGCCTATCAGCCCGGTCATTTCCTGTCTTTTTGCGAAATTTCGGTGTTGGGCTTTTTGCAAACTATGATGACGAAACACGATTCTTTTATGATACAACATGTTATACACTCTTAGAAATGTTCCAGTAGAAACTACAGAACTACTACTACTTTTGTAGATGATTATATAATACAAAAGCTTTTGTAGAAAATACAGGTTACGTCTTGTAATTTCTACAGGACATCGTTGATAGTGTTTACCGGACATATATATCAGAGATGAAACCGGGTCACTATTTGCTGACCCGGTGACCCGGTGACCCGGTCGACCCCTGACCCGGTGACCCGGTATTTTTGAAAATTCAGGTTTAAGCTTGCAAAAAATTAAAAATACTTTATTGGGGTGCGGTGAGTGTTTTTATCATTCTGGACATTTTTGGCGACTAAAATATCAAGTTGAGCAAAAGTTTTGCTTTCCTTAAAGTAGTAGTATTGGAAAGTGAATATTGTAAGTAAGCCGGAAAAAATGAAAAAGGTTTGCAAGATTTTGCACTCAATAATGAGAAGTAAACTACATAGCTTTTTGAATCAAACAAATTGGAACAAATACTTTGCCAAAGTCATAACATCATCTAATTCTAATCATAGGGCTTAAAATTAGCACTTTTCTGTTTTATCATTATATATTTTAGTAAAATATTTCATTTAGTTGTATGATTGAAGTTTCCCTCAGCGGAAATTCCTTGAAAATATTTTTTCGTATGGCTGGGATTCAGAGAATATGAAATAAAATCAATCACAATTGGTTCCTGAAGATACGTAGTAAGCCATAACAATTGCAAAAAATGCAAAGTAAAACTCAGAATCTGTAAAACTTGTTTTGCTGAGATTTTCCTTCTTACTGAGATTTGAAACCCACAGTCTGACCCTCTCCCATCAGAAGTTAGCAGCAGCAATAAGTCAATTACAGTAGATGGAGCATGGAGAATTTTAGATTTTAAAATGAAGATTTCAGACTCTCAGGGCCCATGTAATAGCTTTAATTTTTTAGTTAAGATTCAAAATAAGCATTGTAGTTTCAAACCTAGATCTCAGCTTGACAGGACATCACAAATATTATGAGGACACTACTACAGCGACAAGCATTTAAAGAACTACACGATTAAGTTAAGAATATTTTTATTGCTTGTTTTTGAGTAATTGTTGAAGTTTTCAGTTGGCAAAAATTGGTAAAACTTTGAAAAATATCCTATAACAGCAAAAAAATTCCTCCAATCAAAAATACCGGGTCAAGACCGGGTCAGAGCTCTTGACCCGGTGACCCGGTCCATATAGTGACCCGAACTGACCCGGTGACTCGGTGACCCGGTTTCATCTCTGATATATATATATATACTTTGGTAGAATTGATTACAAGTTGGACTAATGCCCAACGGGACGTTGGAATTAATAATGTCGTTGATGATTTCTTGCACCCAACCTTAAGAAGCAGGTAGACCACGTATAATTTGCATCATAAATGAATCAGGTTTCATCACCAAAGCAATGTCGGTCTTGGTCACGACTCACTCTTGGTCTTTTTGCGAAAAGACATTGCTGGTAGCGGAAATGAGCATAGTTTAAACTAATTTCTCCAAGTGACGGAGCACAGCGTGAAAAATCGGAATTGTTAGTCTTTTCGCAAAAAGACATTTATACGTACATGTTAGAAGCGTTTTTATTAAAATTCTGATTCCGGACGAAGGATGACCAAGTGACCTATCTGGCAACTCTATAGCGAAAAAATATAATCGATTTTGATTCAAAGGTTCCATTTCCAGGATCAGTGTTGTTATCGAGAATGTTTATATATATTTGTTCCCATTTATATATACATCTAAACATCATTATTATTCTAAAAACTTTCTAAAATTCATGAATATGGGGATATATATGTGATCGAAGAACTGAGAAACAATCTTTCTTTATGCGACTAATAGCTAGTCTGTACGTACGTATGTGGAAGAAAAAGATGCAGGCCAGAGACATTATCTATCTGACCGTGTCTCATAGGAATAAAACAGAAAGCTCTAAAATTTAAAATGGCTAAAACTTGAGAAAATAAAATGGTTTCAACTTCAGTTTTAAGTCCTAACTCTATCTCCTGTCCAAATAAGAAATAGGAGCTCATGTCGTGAGTAGACTATATGCGGAAGCAACTTATTTAAGTAAGGGGTCGTTCCCATTATCCCCCTCACAGTTCGGAAGAAGTGCCGAAGAAGTACAATTTAACTGATTTAGCTGAAATTTAGCAGGCGTAGGTTTTCGGCAATGCTGATTTCAAAAATGCAAAATTTTTTAATTTTTTAAAAAGTTTTTAAAAATTTTAAAATTTTAGTTTGGTAAGGGGGACCAAGGGGAATCGAAAAGTTTTTTGAAAAACATTTTGTAGACAACTTGCTTACATGGGTTTTCAAGGACACTGATCACGAATCTGAAATAAGTTTTTCGATTCAGCTGTTCGTTAGCTTATATAAGCTAAACATTTAAGCTTAAAATGTAAGCTAATCCTGAGCTAACGAAAAGCTGACTCGAAAAACCAATTTCAGATTCCTGATCAGCACCCAATTTACACAAATTTATTCGTCTCGTAGATACTATTTTTAAGCTATCTCTCATAGCCCACGCGTTTATTTTGAGCGACAATCAGCTGTTCAGTTTTGTAGCTTCAAATATAACACCGATAAACTGTGTATGAAAGAAAGAAAACTACTGTAAATAAATGATTTTGAATGGAGAAACGCAAAAGTTCTTTGAACAAAATTGACCGGGTCTTGGTCCCAGACTCGGATATAAAATGCAGACGCAGACCGTACTTAATGCAGAAAGCTGGGTTTGCTCTAGGCGAAAAAATGAGGGGGGAGGGAGCCCCCCCCGCCACTAGTGACTATTGACCGGGTCATTTTTTTGTTCGGATTTAAGCAAAAAATGGGACTTTTTATGCGTGTGCTAGTCCGGTTTTTGTCAGTCTACTTTTAATACCCCGGTCTGCTAGTCTGCACAAAAGTCTGCGTTTTATACCCAAACCAGCTTTTTATACCCCGGTCTACTTTTTATACCCTAGTCTGCAAATCTGCAAGAAAGTCTGCACTTTAACTGGGTTTTCTTTAGTTTTCTTCCCCACTTTTCGGGTTCCCCCCACTCACTATAGGGTGCCCAGAAAATGCCAAATTTTAAGGATTTTTGGTCAAAATTTTCAAAAATTTTCCGGCTTCGCCGGAATTTTTTAGTTAAAAATGGTCTATTTTGGTACTCAAACTTGATTTTTGAGCACTTTTAAGTATATATAGTTATATCGGTATATATATATATGTATATGTAGAAAACAGGCTATTTTTACTGCGTTTTTGGCATTTTAGGGCACTTTGGATTCCCCCCCACTTTTGGTCTTTCCCCCACTAGTGGCGGGGGGGGGCTCCCTCCCCCCTCATTTTTTCGCCAAGAGCAAACCCAGCTTTCTGCATTAAGTACGGTCTGCGTCTGCATTTTATATCCGAGTCTGGGTCAGCATCAAAGTCTTACTTTTATATCCGAGTCTGCTGGTCTATATACGTCTGCGTTTTATACTGGCCCGTTTGGGACTATATAAATAAAAAAGCCGGTACAGCTCTCCCCAAAATTCCCCTCCAGCATATGGATAGATTTCAATCGGAATATTCACGGGTGACGGGTAATCTTTACGGACACATATACGGACGGGCAGTAGTGGTAACTTCAATCTTTGGTGCAGTGGAGAGGGTCCAGCCTGCCTACCTATTCCCGACGTGAAAGCAAAAGAAAAGCCCGCGAGTAGGACCCCCATACGTACATACGTACAACTACATTGTCTCCACAACGATAGGCCGTGGTTTAACTAACACTGACGCAAAGTTAAGGCTATGGTAAAGCAGAGGAAGAGTACTGCTTGCTTAGGTACGTACGTACATATGTGAATTCTCGGGCAGGGAAGGAGGTCTTGTCAAACAATGACAGAGAATCGGGGGAAGAGAATGTAAGAGACCAAAAGATAATTTTAGGAAGAGAAAAGTGATAGAAAATTAGGGTAAGGGAAAACGCACTGGCTCAAGTCTGGTATAGTCAGTGATCCCAGAGTCCTAAAATTTACCGAGACCCACAAAAAACATCAGAACTACACAAAATGCTCCAACAAGATGAGCAACGAGTACGTATGTACACGTATATGTGCAACTAGTCACAAAAACTTAACAGATCAACCTCAATTATATACATGTATAACAACTATAGATATACGTCATTTGTGTTAAAATTAAAATATTTTACCATGGTCTTGTCTGCTAAACGGTCCCACTAATGTTTTCTTCACAGCGATTACGTGTGTATATTTATATGCATACGTATTTATATACGTAAGTACGTATGTCGTGAATAAAATTAATAAATTCCAAATTTAAAAAGGTTAATACATACGTATATATACATATTTTCAGATTAAATTCAAAAAATTTAACATACACCTATGGATACGTTAGACTGGCAGATATACATAGGTAAAAGTGACTTTGTTTAGTCTAACTTTAGGTTCACTAGTCCGAGATCTTAATAAAGTCAACCTAGACTGAGGGTAAGCCTGAGTTACGCTGGACGTTACAGATGAACGGCGAGACGGCTAAAATCCTTATCCTTTGATAAAGATGAAACTACAAAGTGATATATACTAAGCTTCAGTAGACACGAGGAGTCGCAGAGATATATACAGTACATATGTACATAGGAAAAAACACATGCACATAATATACGTATATATATACGTAATTAGCCCATCGGGGCATTTTTAGGGTTTGAGACTGGGGGGGCTTCCGAAAAGTGGGGGGCGAGCCCAAGGTATAGCTATTTAAATTTCTGGCAATTAGCATTTTAAGGTAAACACTAGTGATTGACACTGGATATCCGGATATCCGGATAATATCCGATTTGAGAAAAATATCCGGATATCCGTGTACATTTCAGACAAAATAATGAAAAACTAACAAATTTTTGGTAAAAATTGCAAAAATTTTCAAACATTTTTCATAACTTTCTCTAAAAATATTTTTGAAACCAAGTTTTGTGGCTTGGTTGTATGATAGAAATTCACAGCGTACCGAAAAATTGACAGAAAAATTGAAATTTTCACTGCAAAACAAAAAATTTTCTAGAACTTGAGTTTGGAATAGGCGGATAACCGGATATCCGGATATCCGTTAACGCAAAATAGGCGGATATTCGGATATGAAAAATATCCGGTGCCCATCACTAATAAACACGCAAAAAACTCGCTGTCTTTAAGCTTAAAATCAATTTAGAAGTCAATAAATTTGCTAAAAACTGATAAAATTGACCTCAGAAACTTAAGGTTTTGACACTTCTGAGCGTCCCCCCAAAAAGTGGGTGGGAGCTTGCCGAAATTGTGGGAGGAGGCTGAAAGTGGAGGGGGGCAAAAACAGGGTCGTATATATACCTTATTATATACGTGAGTACTGAAAGATATAAAGCTGTTACTGTATCACGGAAGAAGGAGAAGACGAAGAAACATTCACTTCCTGCTTACGTATAATATACATAATAATTGCCTATTACAGGTAGGTAAGTATTTTACTTCCGATCGCTAGCCTCCGCAATCCGAATAATTATATATAGCTATGGGGTGAAAAAACTCACCCCAGGGGGAAAACTCACCCGCCTGCTGGGTCATGGGTTGGGGCTAAGAGCTCCAAAACACACCAGCAGAAAGCGCGATTCCTTGTAACCTATGTGTGCAAAGATCAAGTTATTTGGATCACTCCTGCTCATTTTTTGCCATTTTGAAAATGAACCTACTTTTTGGTCCAACTTTCCAAAAGTTTGGACCGATGTAATTGACTGGGTTGGGCTAGAAAAGTTTTGCAAATATCTGCAATGATGGCAATTCTTTCTCTTTGCACACAGCAAAAATTAGACCGATCCTATGTACTGTTTGTCTGGCTCATTGCAAAAACGTAGCGGGAAAAATCCCACTTTGCGGGGAAAACCCCACCAAAATTTTTTACCAACTCAGCAGGAAACAATTCGTGGCTTTACGGTATTATCGAAGACGCTGCGTCACCCTATGCTGTCAGATTTGGGCAATTTTGAATACCTAGGCAGTTAGAGGCAAAACCTAAAAGTGCAATGTCACTGCTGGAGGACGCAGCATAGGTCTAATAATTGTGACTTTTGTGCCAACTGAGCGTGAAAACAATTCTCTACACGTTAGAATAATAAGTTTTATGAAATTACATCGTTTTCAGCATTTTTCAAAAACTGCCCTATGTTAATGTGTTGAACTTTATTAAACCTTAAACATGCTGCATTTTCAGTGGCATATGAGATCTCAAAAAAGCTACAAAGATCGGGTTTTTGATTCATACTAACTAAAAAAAGGGTTGAATTTTAGACAGGAAGTGTCAGAATCGTGCTACGGCAATTTTTAAGATCTGTGAGGCGTGGGTTTATTTTCCCCCATTGGGTTTTTCCCCGCTACTTTTTGCATTATACCGGCCTAACGGTACAACCTAGAGAAGTGCAAACGGGCTTTTAAGTTCTCAGCTTTTCCTTATAACAAAAAAGTTCCTGCCCAAATCCGAAGATGTGGGTTTTCCCCCATAGCTATATGTAGGGGAGCGATTATGGGCTCAGACGATTTCCACAATAATACAATGCAATTATTTTGCAACTGAGTTGTATAATAATTACTACCTAATTCGCCCACAACCTAGTCCTCTTCTCTTAGAACCTAGCCCCAATATTAAGCATTTTTAGACTAGTCCTCTCTTGATTTTGCAACCGCACCATCACCCCCATATTACTTTTTGTGTTACAGGTTGCTGCTCCGTTGACTCAAAGAATAATTGTAAATTATTTTAAATACTCATGAGCGAAAAAGCTGAGCTCCGACGGAGCTGCGAAGCGACGTATCTATTTCAGAGCGGGATTCGGAAACATTAAAAAATTGGTATTTCCGAAATATTGTATATATCAGTCACTTACATATTGCAATTTACTGTTAATAGATGCATTTACAAGCGCTAATACCACAAAAATAATAAAAGCTGAGGTCATAGCAACTACTCAAAATGGTTATTTTCGACTACAACCTGCTTCATTAAAACGTTCTCTTAGGAGCTCCGAGTAGCTGCCGATGTCACTGTGAAATTTTTCCCCCTAGAAATTTTTCCCCCCGGAAAAATTTCACCGGTGAAATTCCCCCCCCCCGGAAAAATATCACCGGCGAAATCATTCCCCCCGGAAAAATATATATCAATGGTGAAATTTTTCCGGGGGGGGGGAAGATTTCACCGTTCAGCTGTAATTAAATTTTTAACCGCAATTTTCAACTTTCCAATTAACAAATTTCTTTTCTCAGAATATTGTCTTTTCAATTGAATCGAATTTTTATATGATTGTTGCCCAACGTAGTTAACAGTATTTTTATGAAGTTATTTCATAAGGACCCCTGTTCCTATCAAATAATAAAATCCTCAAAACTAAGATTAATTCATATTTGCTCATGACAGTTCTACTTTAATTTTTTCTCTATTTCCCCGTTTTTTGATCCATTTGAATTTTAGAATTTCGGGAATCGAATCCGCAAATAACTGTAAAGGGAACACGACAAGGAGCACATAATAGGTATAATACTGTAATGATGAAGTGCAGCCGTTAAGTCTTGCTCGTTGAATATAAACTTCTATAACTGTAACTTTACTAAAAATTATGTTGCCTCTCTAAAACGGAAGAATTCAGGGCAAAATATAAATTAATCTTAGTTTTGAGGATTTTATTATTTGATAGGAACAGGGGTCCTTATGAAATACCTTCATAAAAATATTGTTAATTAAGGTGGGCAACAATCATTTAAAATTCGGTTCAATTGAAAAGACAATATTATATTCTGAGCAGTGTTTTTTTTCGCCGACGGCTTATGTGTAACGTTACACACCTTACCAAAAATTTTTGCTATTTTTCAGAAAAAAGTGTGTAACTACCTAAAAATTCCTAATTTACGCACGTTTTGCTTAACACATGTATACAATTTTATCGTTAACAAAATTATTCCGTTAAAAAATTATAAGTAAAATTTTAACATCTTATTTACAGCAATATTTGGAGTTTCAATCAGATCGACAAAATTAAAAAATTGAGCAGTTATACATCGATGATTTGCATTTATATATTGGTTATGACTTGATAGAACGAAGGAAAAAACACCAGTGCACCGAAGGAGCATAATTTTTCGAAAGGCCTCCTGTATCACAAAACTTGGCAAGGAACCAGTTAAATTTTGCTTCATAAGCTGAAAAATTTTGGTGTGTACGCGTTTTTTATACAAGAACGAACAAATATAGCAAATATAATATGCATATAACTTATATATGCTTAAATAATACCGAAAATAAAATGCAAGACATGGTACAAAAGGGGGGTCTGGGGGGCGAAGCCCCCCAGAAACGGTAAATATGTGGAAACAAATGAATGAACATTGGAAACGTTCCGACCATTTGGTAAAATTTGTCCAAAATTTTGGTGTAACGTTACACAGTCGCCAAAATTTTTTTGCTATTTTCCAGAAAAAAGTGTGTAATTACACGCGTTTTTGAGCAAAAAAAACACTGATTCTGAGAAAAAATTTATTAGTTGAAAGTTGAAAATTGATGTTAAAAATTTAATTATATACTGGTGAACGGTGAAATCTTTCCCCCCGGAAAAATATAAATGTTGATGCATATATCTATATAGAGGGCATTATTTTCGAAACTGAAGCAGCAACCTTGTATCAATCAAGGAAAAGATAACCAAAAACAAAAAATCTGAAAAACCCGCACATTCTTGGGCATGCTTACCGTCCAAGGAAGGCTTAGGCGGATCATAGCACCGTAGTAGGGCCACAGCGCTCACCGGAGGGACGGTATCAAAGAAATCTCGAGGACTCGTTTCTGTAGCCACTGTGGACGTGGTGATCAGAGAACCGCCACAGGAAGATGCGGGGGCCGTCACCATAGTTTGCACCAGAGATGTGGCAGGGACGCCAGCACCTGTACTAATTCCGCCAATGCTGGGATAGACAGGGGTGGATTGGCGTATCAAAAGTGAGCCATTAGCAGAAACGGGAGAACAGTTCTGTGATACGGGCCCTCCTGTCAAGAGTCCATAACTGGGCAGGGCAGACGGATGAGAGGATCCACTGAGGGAACTATGGTGACGACCCCCGCCACCGGCAGAAGCTGCATAGGAAGAAGAAGAAGAACGGTTCTGCTGTTGCTGCAGGGCTGAGGAGTAGTGATTGCTGTTTGCATTGCCATTGGCGCCATTGCAGTGAGGCGGCACAGCGGCACGAATGACCCGGCTGGGCGTGTAGCAGGCTGAAACAACAAAAACAGAATAAGAACAAGCTTTTATAAACGCATTTTCAACAGCTATGGTAGTTAGCTAGTTATGTAGCTCATTTAACTGGGAGAAGGAAATATATAAAGACAGTATGGTAACGGTATATATAATGTATATGGTCCCTGCCTCAAAGATCTCCAGGCAGACATATATAATCTATTAGGTTACAATTTGCCCTTTCAAAACGATTATAGCAATAACATATTTCTTTTATTGAGTTTCCCCGATATTCCCCACCGGTTTTCACTTCTTAGACCGCAAATAGGCACAATTTAAGTCGGACGGGAGGATCTGAAAGTGTTTGATCTACCACGTACGCGAATTTTGTCCAATAATCTTCTCCCCTCTGAAATAACAGAAAGCCAGGAAAGTGATGCCCAAGGGGGAAATTGGTTCTAAACCGAAATATGACAACCCATCAAACTCGATCCCTTCAAAAACTTTTCTATGACCAAAATGTTTGAGCAAAAGTTCCCTCAATTGGGGAGGGGTTTACGTAACGTACGTATATGCATATAAGTAGGTACGAAATAAATACCGTCCAACCATTTTCCTTATTGCTATCCCCCAAGTCCCAAATTAAAACTGAAAGAGAGACTTTTACAGGGAAGGGGGTGAAGCTTCCTTGCTCTAACACAGAAGCTTTCTCCTAAATGCTTGTCTACAATTCGTATACATATATATACGTATACATAAAGGCTTACATGTAGCTTAACCATATATGCATATACGTAAACATGAAATATATATCCGTATATACAGTACAGCCATCATACATATATTAAGCCATATTAAAATATGCAGCACATCAATTTTCAGTTATGTGAACTCATGATGGGCATTCATTATAATGAGTTAAAGAAGTTGTTGTAACTCAAGAGTACGCATATACACACACATAACATGAATACCTTAGAATAGCAGAGCAGTAAGTTCTTCTTCTTATTATATGCTAAGCTGAAGCTTATTAGAAGAACCGTTATATATGGTTGAGCAGGAAATGCTTATAATATAAACGTTATAAGTTAGACATACTTATACAGTCTAAAATACATATACGTACATAAATAAGAAAGTATTACATATAGCAAGGTTAATAACAAATTCAAAAATCGAATTTTTGCTGCCATTTTCAAAATGAAGTCCGATCGAAATAACTTTGGTATGTATCAACTGGTAATGACCCCCTCTATATGCTGCAAATTTCATGTCGATAGCCCTTGTGTAGCGAGAGTAATATAACGTTTTTGTGATTTTTTGTTAACGAATTCAAAACAAATCACGGATCTGTCGTTTGGAGCAACTCTTCTACCAGCATAATTGCAGACGTGGTTTCTGATCGGGCTCAGTGGCGGCGTATCGTATGGGAACACGCTATAGCGGATGCTGATCTTGCTCTCTGGCGTTAAGTCAGTAAGTCAGTCAAGTCGCAAAAAATCATCCACTGATCAAATCTCAGGATACAGCTAGGAAATTTTTGGTTTCATGGATAAATAGAGCATAGTCCATAGTGTTATTATATAAAAAATTTGGACCCAGAAGTTTTTTGAGCAGGCTGGACGTCGAATTTTGGTTGTCGACCCCTGGGTCCAAAGTGGCTACCCTGGTCAATTCTCTTAACACTGTCTACTGACTCTACTGACTGACTTTACTGACTCCTGTTTACTGAAGCTAGAAATTTACTTATTTGGTGTTCTATTGCTCTAGTAAGCACAGACAGCGCAAAAAATTTGGCAGAGTAGTTTCATATCTGGACTGGTCACGTGACTTGGCCCAGGGTCACGTGACTTTGGTCAGGGTCGCGTGTCTGGTCAAAAATTTTATTTCAAGGCCAAGGAAGCCTAAAAACTTGTCTATATAGGTTTTTTGGGCGCAGAATTCAAATTTGGCATTAGTTTTTATGTAGTTTTCTGGGTTTATTTTAGGCAAAAAAGTTGGGGGGAGAATGGGGGGGGGGCAAACCACCCCCCACCCCGGCTAGTGGGGGGGAGGTCGAAAAGTGGGCGGAATAAAATAGTCTGAAAATGTCAAAAATACAGTAAAAGTAGCCTGTTTTCTGCATATATATACTGCTATAACTGTGCTAAAAAGTGCTCAAAAATTGAGTTTGAGTACCAAAATCGAAGATTTTTGACCAAAAAATTCCGGCGACGCCGCAAAAATTTTGACCAAAAATCGTTAAAATTTGCCATTTTCTGGACACTTTATAGTGAGTGAGTGGGGGAGAGCCCAAAAAAGTGGGGGTGGAGCCGAGTGGGAGTAAGAGGTCGAGTGGGGGTAAGAGGTCGAGTGGGGGTAAGAGGTCGAGTGGGGGGGGGGAACCCGAAAAGTGGGGGGTCCCCCCCGGTAAAACAAACCCAGGCTTTAGCCCACATATATATATGTGATCCTGACCTCCCCCTGAGGGTGGGAGTCATGACTAACAGCCGGTCATTAGGTCAGAGGGATCTGAGATACCTAAACATATGTGCTATATAGGTTTTCGGGGTCGCAGAGCTCGAATTTTTCGTTAGTTTTGCTCTAGCAGCCACACCGCACCTTTTTAGAAAAAGTTGTGGGCGATTTTTTTGCGAAAAAGTTCGCAAAAAATCACTTGCCGTGAGCCAGCCCAGAGATCATGGCAAGCTATCCATATATGGCTAGATAGTGCAGAGTGTGGACATCTCACATGGATTATAAGGGTTAGCTAAGCGAAGTTTGTAGTGAGTAACAGCAAAATTTTCAATTTTAGTCCGGAGTTGTTCGAGGGTCGGTTATCGGGTGGGTCGACTATTTTGGGCTGGGCACCCTGGTCGAAGGAGTTGGACCTCGGTGATCAAGCTTATATACGTATATATGTTTTGGGACCTCTGGCTATTACCACGTCAAAAGTTTTCCTGCTGCGGCTTGTTACTAATCCTGTAGGTGGGTGATTTTTTGCGAATTTTCGGGGTGATTTTTGTTAACCTTGCTATAATACATATCCGATCCGACTTTCTTTTTCTACATATATAATAAGCAATTTCCACGTATAACCAAAATGGTAGCCAATAATACAAAATTATTAGGCAGTATGGAAAGCACTAAGTAC
Source organism: Trissonchulus latispiculum (assembly GCA_030248195.1). Classification (NCBI taxonomy): domain Eukaryota; kingdom Metazoa; phylum Nematoda; class Enoplea; order Enoplida; family Ironidae; genus Trissonchulus; species Trissonchulus latispiculum. Next base: position 90,273 of record JASAND010015430.1, on the reverse strand, counting down.
TAAAAGCAAGTACGAAAGCACTAAGGCATTAATTAGTTAACAAATACACGTAAAATTCATCTCATGATAAATTAATTACATAAATAGTAAACATAAAAACAAAATAAAAGGTATGCAATAATTCAGTACATTAAGCTAAAAGTACATCTCACCACCAAACTGGCTTATTCTTAAGCCAAAATCTATAGGTAGGAGGCGATATGGGTCCCAAGGTGTCCCCCATCGATCACCAAAATGGGAGGGACATATTTTTGAAAAACTTGCAAATTTCTACGTATTTTTGCTTAAAAACAGCCAGCAATCGCTGAAATGTGACTAATTCTAGGTGTTTTTAGGCTGAAATAGCTAAAATTTTGTTAAAGATCCGGCGACGCTGGAAAAGATTTTGAAAATTTTGGGTAAAAATGGTAAAATTTGGCAATGTTTTGGATTATGGGGTGGTTGGTCGAAATTTATGGGTGTCTTTTCATGGTGCTCTTCAAATGGGAGGGAGGACCGCTAAGTGAGGGATCAGCGTCAGAGTAAAGGCATTTATTGTTGGTCAAGCGTTGTACTACTTTTCCAAAGAGGACTTGGCATTGCAGTATATACATGCCAGAATTGCTTGGCAACGTAGTCCAACGCACGAGCGTTGTCTAGTTTTCCAACGTTGTATATACTACGATGCCAAAATTTCTTGGCATTGTACTACTATGCCAATTGGACTACTTTGCTACAACATATATTACGTATATATTGTATATACGTAAAGCCTGAATTAGATGAGCCACTTGCATACAAAGTATAAATAGCACACAAGCTGATTTAAATATTTTAAATTATCCGATGAGCGCACAGGGCCTGACCGAAAAAGTCTGACCCGCGTTCATCTCTACACCACACACACACTCGCACACGAATACGTACACGAACACGCACACGCACACATACACATGTACCTATATAGTTGTATAAACCTAGAAAGATCTAACCAACCAACCATAATCCATCCATAACTTGAAAAGCTTAAAGTCATAAAAGATGTCCCTTGTCCGAGCTCCAGGACAACTGCCCATTCTAATTTCAATTTTGTCAAAGAGCAAGAGAGAAGTCGGCGTAGCGGAAAAGGTCCCCCTCGACAAATTTTCTGGCTGAACTAACAAGTGATATATATATATATACATACAGATAGATATATATACTAACTGACCAGCAGAACAACACAACACTAAGTTGACTGAATATAAAAAGCGTCACCTTTCTCCAAACTGGCCAGATTCCTGTTCTACGACCCACAATACACTGCTTAGACACCCTATAACACCCCAGAAAACTTAAAATATTAAAATTTTAAAATTTCATTACCAATCAATCAAATATATACACGTTGCAATGCATCCACACAAAATATTAACAAAATTGGTCAAGTTTGCTAAAGGTAGCATCAAGTAAGTACACTATCTCCTCCTAATTGAGGATGGGGGAGGGGTGATTGTCTGCCTGGGGCCGATGTTATAAAGCGGTTTAACCCGGTTAAATCGCTAACCCGGGTTAGAAACCGGATTATCAACCCTAACCCAATGTTATAAAAATGGGGTTAGCTAAACCCCGGTTTCGCTAGAGGGGTTAGGATTAGGGTTAGTATGTGCTGATAGCTGACTCCGCTGATTCCTTGAGCTAGCTGGGATTAAAAGTGGGGTTAACTCTAAGGATAACCGGGTTATGTTAACCTAACCCCAAAAATGCTTTATAATACAGGGCTAACCCCAAGGGTTAATCTAACCCCAAAATTTCGGGGTTAACCCCAAAATGGGCTTAACCCGGGTTAGTTTTAACACCATTTTGATAACATCGACCCCTGATCCCTCCCCTCATATCTACCTCAGGCCCCTCAGGAGAAATCTTTTTCCACTGTGCGGCGACCCCAGCCGGTCTAGAAAGCCAGTAACTATATATATACCTGTGGCACTATGACTATATATACAGAAAGAAAGGTAAAGGTGATCCCTGGAGAATATCTCCATCCCTGCTTCAGGGACAAAGGGTGCCGGTGCTCATCCCCGGATACACAGCCGTAGACCCAGGAGTGCCACCTCAAGATGGCATCCGTGGAAGGGGGACCGGTCCTTCAAGGCCTTACGCCCTACACGAACTCCTTTCCCACAATAGTGGCACTCATTACCGACCAATTAAAGATGGATATATATATACCACATAAATATATATATTATCAGGTCTTGATCCTTCTCCAATCGCAGGAGTATATATACAAGACGTGTCTCTAGGCCTGTATTTTAGCCAGATTTAGATGAAACAAGCAACCCAAACAAATATTTTATGTATATATGAGCCGCTTTCTGTAAGGTTCGACCAAACGGGACCCCATTTGGTAAGTCTATTTTTCGACCTTCATGGATTTCGCCCACTTTCACATATTTTGGAGGCTATGACAGTAGAACAATAATTGCGCAATCTGCATCTCAAAATTCCTTTCGTAGCGCTCTGAGCAGGACCCCAAAGTTGGGGGTTCCAGCCAGTCTTTCGTCCCTCCTACCCAGCACCACTCTAACTCACATTGTGCCCGCTCTGCTGCATGCAGCACATCCATGCATTAGAATTACGTATAACTACGACACAAATGCCAACAAATTCACGGTAAACAAATCATACTTGCTTGCCACCTATGGTTTCAGTGGCACTATTTATGTCTCAGTCACCCTCAGTAACTAGGAGTGAAATTTGTAGTTTTTAGCCCTAAACTCCTACACAAAAAACGAAGGTCCAAATTTGATTGCATAGTTATTGAGGACTATAGATCCTATAGTAATGGTAAAAAGACTAGCATCTGAATCCGGGGGGAAAGTAGTTCAATTGGCCCTTCAAAGTTACAAAATCGTCAATTTTGAGCCAAAACAGCGATTAAGTCAATTTCGGACCACCATAGCCGATTGATGCGAACGGATATTGACCTAATCTTTTCAACACATAAAGTAGTCACCATAGACATTGTTTTCGCTTAGTTTCAGCCAAATCTGAAGAATTTCATTTTTTCGACTTGAAAAGTCTAGTCTAGTCTTGAAAGAAGGTTAGGTCAATATCCGTTCGCATCAATCGGCTATGGTGGTCCGAAATTGACTTAATCGCTGTTTTGGCTCAAAATTGACGAAACTTTGAAGGGCCAATTGGACTACTTTCCCCCTGGATTCAGATGCTAGTCTTTTTACCATTATTATAGGATCTATAGTCCTCAATAACTATGCAAACAAATTTGGACCTTCGTTTTTTGTGCAGGAGTTTAGGGCTAAAAACTACAAATTTCATTCCTAGTTAGTGAGGGTGACTGAGACATAAATAGTGCCACTGAAACCATAGGTGGCAAGCAAGTATGATTTATTTACCGTGAATTTGTTAGCATTTGTGTCGTAATTATAATTCTAATGCATGGATGTGCTGCATGCAGCAGAACGGAACGGGCACAATGAGAGTTAGAGTGGTGCTGGGTAGGAGGGACGACAGACTGACTGGAACCCCCAACTTTGGGGTCCTGCTCAGAGCGCTACGAAAGGAATTTTGAGATGCGGATTGCGCCGTTATTATTCCACTGTTATAGCCTCCAAAATACGTGAAAACGGGCGAAATCCATTAGGGTCAAAAAATAGACTTACCACTACCTGGTCGAATCTTTTGCAGAAACTGGTTCATATATATATATGTATATGTATATATATATATATATATATATATATATATATATATATATATATATATATATATATATATATATATATATTTCCGGATTGAGGCCACGGGCTTTCATTCATTCATTCATTCATCACGAACTTTACGATAACAGCTATGTAACCAGAAGTGAATGTATACGTAGCTATGCAATTATACGTACGTATATATACACGTCAGGCATTAACGTCACCTAAAGCTTAATTATATACTTTGAGGTGCGAGTTAACATGGGCATGTAAGCATAATCATACTTACGTACTTGGGTATTTAGCTAAAGAAAAAATAATACGAGAAATTAAATACTAAGATTCGACCGATTTAGTTGCGCTATCTCAACGGGCGGAATCTCAATTGCGCTATCTCAATTGCGCTATCTCAACTCCCGCTATCTCAACTCCCGCTATTTCAATTGCGTTATTTCAGCGTTGCGCTATTTCAACGTTGTTCTATCTCAATTGCGCTATCTCAATTGCGCTATCTCAACTCCCGCTATCTCAACTCCCGCTATCTCAACTCCCGCTATCTCAACTCCCCCTATCTCAACTCCAGCTATTTTGACATTGCGATATTTCAATTGCGCTATTTCAACATTGCGATATTTCAGTTTGTTATTTTGTTATGTTCCTAGATTTTATCTCAAATTTCACTTATTTATTTTTACAATGAAGTTACAATTTTACAATGGAAAGCATTTCAACTTATAAAATGGGTAAAACTTCTAAAGCAGACAACTAAACATTTACAAGGATAAATTGTAGCTGATAGCAGTAAGATATTGCATCATAGTTTTTCTACCCTGAGACAAATCATCAGCTAGATTTCTCAAAATATCATTTCGCCTATTTGCAGATTGGGTTTGTCGCTCGTTGCGAACACCGTTGTCCCAGCGAATGAACTTGATGCGGTAGGCGGCTTCTTCGCATTGGAAGGCAGACATCAACTCATATACATTAGGGTGTGCTTTCCCAATGATGCGATTAAGCTTGTTATGCCAACCTTCTACAAAATTTATTGTTCTTGGCCCCACAAAACCGAAAAAGTTCCAAATTTCTCTTCCAAAAATACCGTTCAACCAGGTAGCAGCAAAATAGTCACAAAACCGGTCCAAGTTTTCGATGTCCGGCTTCAAGTGACGAAGAGTGGCCCAGGCATTACCTAATTCAGCAACAGGAGCAAAGCTCAGTGCACCGACTTTACGCACAAAGGTCCTGAGTTCACTGTCTTCCAAGTTGTATTCCACTTGAAGCCCTAAATCTTGAATTTTGCGGAAAAGACACTGCTGAAAATTACATCCTTTCATAATGCAATGAGGAAACTCCAGTCGGACTGCGTTGACGAGACCACGTTCAAAATCTGTTAGCACAAAGCGGGGTTGTAAAGCCAGTTCACTGGCAGCTGCGAGAATTTTCAGCTGTTGAAACACTTCCTGATAAACAGCGGTCTGCTTATTAGGAAGTAAAGCATAAACAGTGGGAAATTGCTTGTATCCCAGCACAATATGTATGGTAAAAATTTGATAAAACAACTGAGGAGTGGATCTGAAGGTTCCATCCATATAGATGGTCTCTGCCGCACACAATCTAGCCAAGCAGTCGTGAGATACCCAGATTAGAAGCTTGTTGTCACCTTCAGACTCATAAGCCAAAAATCTTAAGTTATTTTTCGTGACTCGGAATCGGTCCGGCACACTAACTTCTGGACGGAAATGACTAGATCCTTCCAAAGTTAACTTACTTTTTCTTTATTAAATTAAACTAAGTTTTGAAATTAATGTTACTCGCTTACCGGAAAGAAAATCCGAATGAAGGGCAAATGACAAGCCGCTGACACGGATAAGTGACGTGGCGAAAGTAACGAAGATACGGCAAGGTAGCTGGTTGGAAATCTAATTTGCATATTGATCGTGAATGTCTACGGCTAAATTTTATTTGTTCTTGCCAATATTTTTGTAAATAAATAAACCATTATCCTAACAACATTTGAGGGAGAGGTAGCGCAGCATAGAAATAGCGCAACGTTGAGATAGTGCCACGTTGATATAGCGCAATTGAGATGGCGCAACGTTGAGATGGCGCAACGTTGAGATGGCGCAACGTTGAAATGGCGCAACGTTGACATAGCGCAATTGAGATAGTGGGAGTTGAGATAGTGGGAGTTGAGATAGCGGGAGTTGAGATAGAGCAACGTTGAGATTGTGCAACGTTGAGATTGAGCAACCATACCATTCGACCTAGTTTGACTGAGCCCATATATACTGTACAAGGGTAACATTCTATGGTGTATTATATACATTCTATGGTGTATTATATATATATATATACATATATATAAAGCATATATATATATATATATCAGAAATTATTGCAAATTTGAATTTTCAAGACCATTTTTGAAAATTTTCGATTTGGACCCTAATTTCCAGGCCCCGGCCCCGGCCCCGGTAGTGGCGGCCCCTCTGCATCTCTATATAGTATATACAGTGTAGCATAATATTTTAATGAAGATTTTCGTGTTTCCAAAGAGCTTTCACTTCATTTAAAAAGAGTGCAATGTTAACAGTTACAAACCAAAACAGTTGGTTAGATTGTGAAATTTGACTATCTAACCGGTTAAACAGTAAACTTCTGCTGACTTTAAAATCTAACCAATGAGATGTCTATCTAACCAGCTTGAGTGGTCAGATGTCCATCTAAGCAACTTGTCCAACTTGACATATTATATACATATATGTTCGTACGTATATGCGTACGTTGTAATATAGGTACCAGTCGTATCATTCTCAATTAACTGGGCTTATTCTAGGTAATTTTTCTTGGGGCAGGGCAGGGGCTCTTTGGGAGAGCCGTCGGGGGCGAGACACTGGAGGGGGAGGGGAAAGTTTTTTAGAAATTCTCTAAAATGCATAGTAGGTATATATATATGTGGTAGCAAAACTGCACATGTTGGCAAATGTGCACATTTGCCAGTCATTTTGGACAAACTGCACTTTCTCCAGCTGGAAGCTGGACAAACTGTCCTAGAAATCACGCATGTCAAGTTTTGCCAATTTTTACTGGCAAAACTGCACTTGTGAGCGTCTCAGTAAGTTTTTCCAACTTACAGGGTTGGGAGTCTCGGTCTCGGTCTCGCCCAAAAGCCGAGACTTGGCCAGTCTCGGTCTCGGTCTCGGTCTCGGTCTCGCTCACCCAAAAGTCTCGGTCTCGGACCGAGACCAAAAATTTTTTGAAAACATCAAATTTCAGCGAAAATTTTAAGTTAATGCAACGAAAATTAACTGACAAGGTGCGGAAACCGTATGTTCATGTGTTAAAGCCCCTAATACTGTTCCTAAGCCTCAACAACTGGAAGAAATTAAATTTAAGCTTGAAATTGCCAGTCTCGGTCTCGGTCTCGGTCTCGCCCAAAAGCCGAGACTTGGCCAGTCTCGGTCTCGGTCTCGGTCTCGGTACCCTGGTCTCGGTCTCGTTCTCGGTCTCGGTCTCGGTGAAATCTCGGTCTCGCCCAACCCTGCCAACTTACCGTTGGCAAAACTCAGGAACCTCTGAAACAACGCTGATTGATGAAACCTTCCCCTTTAATGTTGCACAAAAATAGGGGTCATGGCTTGGTATCATCTTCAAACGTTTGATAAATTTGACTTAAAAGTTATTGGTTTCAAATTATTATTTCTTCATCTTTTGCCCTTTCTCCATTTATTTTCACCTTCATATTCAATGTTCGTTAGTTAGTAAAAGTTTTACGGACAATGTCAACTTGAAGTTATTTATTTGATGAATTTTATTTGATCCAACTTCGAATTTTCTTTGTCTTCATTTTATTTTGAAATTTCACTTTCAATTTTAAAGATATTGTTTGTTCGCGTCAGGCGCGTAGCCAGGGGGGGGGGGCGAGGGGGGCATGCCCCCCCCCGAAATCGGAGACAAAAGAAAAATTTTTAATGAGTAGCAGCCCCGCGAATAAATATTTCGAAAAATTTTCGCCTGCGGCGCTATACTTTTCAATAAAGATATCTCAAAAAGCACCAAATTTCCACCATCTGTTTAGTTGCGGTGGAAATTTCAGAGCATTTTTGGCTTGAACCCCTCCGAAATTATTTTCTGGCTACGCTAGTGGTTCGCGTTGCCCATAAAAATACTTGTTTACTAATTTTACTAAAACTTTAGGACATTTAAGCCATTAATACGTAATAGATTTTATCTGGAAAAATTGCACTATTGCAGATGCCGCAATAACTTCAAATGTTTAAAATTGAATTTGAAGGTGCAAATAAATGGAGAAAGGGCAAAAGATGAAGAAATAATAATTTAAAACCAATAACAGTGGTCAAATTTATCAAACGTTTGAAGATGATATCATACCATGACCCCTATTTTTGTGCAACATTAAAGGGGAAGGTTTCATCAATCAGCGTTGTTTCAGAGGTTCCTGAGTTTTGCCAACGTAAGTTGGAAAAACTGACTGAGACGCTCACAAGTGCAGTTTTGCCAGTAAAAATTGGCAAAACTTGACATGCGTGCTTTCTAGAACAGTTTGTCCAGCCTTCAGCTGGAGAAAGTGCAGTTTGTCCAAAATGACTGGCAAATGTGCACATTTGCCAACATGTGCAGTTTTGCTACCACATATATATGTTATACATAGTTTATAGTATTTGCCGAAAAAGCTAGGTAAATTTTAGTGCAAAAATAAGATGAACTATGGTTAAAAAGGTAATAAGGTAGTAAAAAATCTCCGGCCAAACCGTGAAATTTTTGAGAACTAGGTGTTCTGCGCGATTTTTCAGGACAAAATTTGGTGCCAATATAGGCACCCAATTTGGGGGGGGGGCGATTTTTGGAGTGAAAGATTTGTTTGTGTTTGTTTGTTTTGAAAGAAAGTTTGTAGGGGAGAATTAAGTCCCCACTAGCATAAGCCCAGAATTAAGGACTGTTAGGACCAGAAAAAACTTTATTATTTAACTGATTTTAATACCACTAGACAGCTAGCTAAGAAACGTTAACAAGATGTCAAACGCTTCCATTCATTTTTTCAATGCTCGTATATATACACCTGCGGAGAGTTACGAACGTATATATACTCATACTCACTATGCAAAACTAAAGAACGACATACGTATATAGATACTGAAAGAATATAGAAAGGTAAGGACAGTGAGAGACAAATGAAGTTGTGAAAATGTATCTACGTCTCCGTTATTTTCCAATGCATCTAGCAGAAAGATGAAAAAATTATAACTTAGGTAGTGTTCAGGTTCAGCAGCCGCCCACATTCAGAACCTCCGTTTCCTTGCTCTTTTTCTGCCGACAATTAATATTAAATATTTGCCCCTAATCAACCATTCACAAGCGTATACGTACCTATAGACATACACATGTTTCTACCCCTTGCGTTCTTTCTGTGCAAAAAAGAGCTCTCACTTGATTAAAAAGAATCTTTTGGTAAAGGCAGGCTACAATAGTAGGATACCGATAAATTAGGTAAAAGTTTTGTAAAAACAAAGGACTTGTACCTTAGAAAATGTTCACTAACTGTTGATTTATTACTTTTTACAGGAGAGCGGACCAGAGCGGGGAAATAAGCCTCTTCCAAACCATGTTTCTTTAGACATATATGCCACCTTAGGTTTGGGTAGAATTGGATTCTACTCTTTCTACGTCATGTCAAAGCTTGGCTCCTTTGAAAACCGTCAGAGCGGTTGGGGCGGTTCCTACCCCCTTCCATATAACAGAGCCGCCCCGGGGATCCGACCTCCCCCCCGCATTGTGCTTGCCCCCCCGGCATTTTTCCTGTATGTGTAAAACGCCCATTTTTCAAAAACTTGCGCCGTCGGCGCGAAATAAGTGGTGGGCGCTATACTGTAAAAATTACCACGAATTGTACAGTAGTAAACAGTAGTAATAAGTGTACTCAAATTTTTGAAGACATTACACAATGTGTAAACTGCTAGAGAGTCGAGCATGCAGAAAAGCATGCTGTACACTTCAATTTCCAAAGCCTATACAATCAACAAAATCATGCAAACACAGCAGTAGCAGCATGACGGTGGCAGCACGGTACCAAAGAACCATACAAAAATAGTGACTATATATATATCCGACATTTCCATGGAATTTTTGAAATTTTTAAGGAGATGCCGCCTAGGGGATTAGGGGGGAGATGTTTCCATAAAACAAGAGTCCAAATGCTGAAACTGAATATGCTTGAGGGGGAGCATAGCCTAATTCCTTACATTAGACAAACTGCAAGCACCAAAAGAACACATGAAACATGAAAATGCAACAAAACCACTGAGCAAGCAGAAGAACAAAACAACGGGGTGCCACTAAAACCCCACGCGGAAACGTCTACAGGCCTTGTAGACTGCAAGGCCTAACTTCAAAGATAACAAAGCCAATAAGTTCAACTTGTTTAAATTTTAAATTCCATGTGTAAGCATGTGATGAGTGTAGAACACAAAAAAGCAGTTAAAACAATTTCCTTCATTATTATTGACGACGGTGGTGTAAGCCAAGTGCACTTTTACTAGAAACCTGTGTATTTCAGGTGCGTATATCAGGGTATTTTCTGAGAGGGAGCGGGGAGGGCCGCGGAGATTTTTGGCATATTTTGCATGGACAAACGCTAAAAATTCTCAAAAACGGCCTGGATTTAGACTATTTTCAGGGAAAAACTCCGGCGAAGCCGAACATCTTTTGAAAATTTGCGTATTTTTGACAAACATTTGGGCACCCAAATAAATAATCTTGGGGCAGTGGTAATTTCGGAGGGGCAGGTCAGTTCTGGGGTCCCCGCTCCCCCATTTGTAAAAAATTCCCCGCATATTAGTGAAGAGTAAACGAAGAGTGTAGGCAGAGGTGCTACAGTGAAAACTCTGTGTGGCAATCTTGCTCTACGACCAATGAGCTATAGTGAGTCTACGCTGTGCGTGGTTATACGTATATACTTGGAATAGAAGAACAGTAGTAAGTAGTAGTAGCAGCAGTAGCAGTAGTACCAGAAGAAGGAGCCGACACAAGTGATGTCGAATTGTTGAAATAGTAACCGCTGTTCATATAGGTGCGCTCCGTCACAGGCGAGGTGGCCCGAACGCGGGCCATCTGATAGTAAACAGCCACTTTGGATAGAGCTGAAAAATGTAGAAGAGAAAAGAGAAATTAAAAACCTAAAACAATACCTCGTGTGTATATACGTACTGACAAGACAGGGTACGCATAACAGGAATATTTCTCCGGATTCCTGGAGTAGGAACCGGAAAAGTGGATGCTGCCATTGAAGAAAAGTTGCGAGCTGCTAATTTAGCACGATCGCCTGGACAATTGGTTAAAAACTCAGCAGGTGAAAATATGCAAGAATTTCCGCAATGTCCGTGAGAAACATCAGGAAACGCCTAAAACTACGCATTATTTTTATGAGAATTTATGTGTATATAATATATATGTGGTGTGAAAAAGTTCAACAGCTTAATAAATTCGGTGAAATTTGCTCACTTTTACAAAGATATGTCTAGCGGTGTAGAAATTTTCTGGGGATTTTTTGGCAAAAAATCAAAAAATTGTATACATATATTTTTCGTTTTTGCGTGGAGAAACGCAAACGTTCGAAAACCGGTGGATTTTGGCTAGGGATCCAACGGGGCCTGTCCCCGGCCCTGGTTGTCAGCCCCCGGCCTCGGTGGTCAGGACCCGGTCCCGACCGGAAACAAAACTTAGCAAAATTTTGTAAATTTTTTACATTTCGGACCAATATTTTGAAATTGCAAAAGTCAAAAAGTGCTACAAATAGTTTGTTTTCCCACCGATTTTAATGAAAACAACGATAGTAACGTTTGTATATATATATCAGAAATTATTGCAAAATTTTAATTTTCAAGAAACTTTTTGAATTTTTTCGATTTGGACCCCCAATTTCCAGGCAACGGCCCCGGTGCTTCTCTAATTTTGGCTACTAATACGTATATAGAAATCTTTTAAGCAAAAATAACGAGGAAACTGAAAATTTTAGATGGCCTAATTTTGGAGGTCACCCGAAAATAGGGGAGGGCAAAAATCCTGGCCTATGCTCCCAACAAAAGACAAGAAAGAAGGTGTATGTAGACCATAGACAATAGACCATAGACAATATTTGCAATGTTTGAACAAGAGTTTAAATATCTCACCCGGGTTAATTTAGTTTCAGATATGAAGGTCTAAAAGTTACGTATAGTTTGTCAGGTATATAACCCAGGCTAACAATTTAACCTGGGTTTAGTGAAAGTTACGTCAGAGTATCTTTAGGGTTTTTTCCCGGAGAGAGGGGGCTTCCCGAGGAGGGGGAAATTTGCCAAAATGAGCCAAAAATGGGTATCTGTCGGCGTATTTTACACGTGGAAACGTAAAATCTCAAAAATGCCAGGATTTAAGTCAAAATATCCACTTTTACGAAAAAACGAAGCAAAAATTTTTGAAGTTTGCCTATTTTTGGCAAAAATTTATGCCCCCCAAAATATCGGGGGGGGGAGGGTAGAAAAAATCTGGGGATTTGGGGGCAAGGTCAATTTTGGGGAGCCTGTAAGACATACGTACTCTGGTTTGCAGACACGGTTAAAGGTTGCCCATATTAGATCACCACAATAAGCTGATCAAAACACAGTTAGGAAGATTTGAAATGAAGAAACAATAGAATACACAGAAACCAAAGGCATTCGTAACTGTACAAAAGCATGCAAATGGCAAGCAACATGTATATATATACAGCAGACACGTACAAGCACGGTAAATGGTACATGATATGTACGTTGACCGATACTAATTTACATATATACATATAAACAAGTAACAAAAATGTTCCGCACAAAAGAGGCTAACAATAATATGTGTGTGTTGGTCGTGTCTACAATATATCCTTCAAATTTCGGTTGAAAACGACAAAGAAAAAAGTTTCATTGGCACGCGGCGTCATGTACCACAGCAAGCTTGGGTGGGTGGATCTATGACAAAAGTTACTCAGCTCACTTAGGGCTTTCATTTGATACCGAACTTGACCACTTTTGAAAAATTTTGTTTTTGACGACCTGACTCTCCCTACCCGACCGGATCCTCCAAACGGCAAAGTGGAACCAGCCCAGCCAGATGCAGGGGGGGCGAGGGGGCATGCCCCCCCCGAAATCGGAGACAAAAGAAAAATTTTAAAGAGCAGCAGCAGCGCGAATAAATATTTCGAAAAATTTTCGGCTGCGGCGCTACTTGTCAAGGAGAATATCTCAAAAAGCTCCAGATTTTGCTTGAAAATTTCCACCAACTGTTTAGTTGCGGTAGAACTTTCAGAGCATTTTTAGCTTGCCCCCCTCCGAAATTTTTTTCTGGCTACGCTAGTGGCCAGATGGGTAGGTCAGACGGCAAAGGGGACACCGGGAATGAGCTGGGCGCACCAGAAAACCCATGTAGACAAAGTTTCGAGAGGCTAAGTAAAGCCTATTATGAACCTCCAGGCTGGGTTTTTTTTGCGCCACAAACTGCGAAATTACGCAATTTTTTTCTGAAATACGCAAAAAATTTTGGGCCGTTGCGCCACAGTACGCAAAAATTTTTGGGCCAAAATATGCTTAATAAATGCGATTTGGAGCCAAAAATTTAAAAATTCTCCTAATTCTTGCTGGGGGCTGCCACCCCCAGACCCCCGCCTTGTGTGTACATTTGCTTATTTGAGATACTCCAAAACTTTTCGGTTGTTCGTTGTTGATGCTAAAGCGTTGTATTGTATCAGCTGTTTTGTTTTCCACTAATTCAAAAGTGCCTTTGCAAAATTGTTTTTGGGCATCAAAGCATTTTATACAACTCATCAAGTGCAGGTACCGTACGTTGATTAAAAAATGAAAATTGTAGATGTAAGCTGTAAGATGTAATCTGTTCAGCTTTACGAAACTTACCCCTCGCACGTGGCCGCACAATTTTCTTGGAAAACACGAAAATGGACGGTTTCTGAATCAACTATTTATTAATTTCTTGAAAAGTTTTGAACTACAAAATACATTCTTGAAAAATTTTTGCGCCTTCGGCGCATCTACGTAATTGTTCTTATTTCGTTTTCAGCTCTAACATTATATATCGTTCTTTCTTTAGCGTATCCGTCTCTGATCTTTCTTTAATGTTGTCAAAACGACATAATGTTAAATAATCAAAATACGTTGTATATACTTATTTATGTCGAAAACAAGATAGTGAGATCGCGAAAAATGTTTTTCAGAAGACAAATTCCTTGCGAAAACACACAAGTGCCGAAGTCCAATTTTCAACAAATTCCTGCTGATAAATGTTTCATATATAAACATATTTTACAAGTAGGAAAAATGCTCCTTGCAGTCGCATGAAAAAGTTAATATGAGCTATGATGGTCAACATTTAAATGTGTCAAGGACAAGATTTAAAATGTTTAATATGAGCCAACATCTAAATAAGTAGAGGACAAGATGTAAACGGCTAATATGAGCCGCTACGTTTCTCTTGGGCTCATATTGACGCTCATTTAGCTTTTTCTTAGTTTGAATCCAACACTGACTTGGCTTGCATGAATAACGACGCACAAACATTAATTTTGCAAAGCTGTACGTAAATGTTTTCTTCTCCACCGCTACATCCAAGTACACATTTAAGACCACCATATAAGTCAACAAAACGAAACCGAAGTCCAATCTAATGAAGAAACGAAAATGTGGAACTTACACATGTTGTGAAATCTTGAGAAATCACATTTGAAGTTATCATCGCAATCATCATATTAATTCAATATTCCCAAGCCAATCAAATCGTTTATAAACACTGATGCTTATATGCCAACCATAAACTGTATATATGTTTGCCATTTTAGTCGCGTCAATATGAGCCCAAGAGAAACGTAGCGGCTCATATTAGCCGTTTACATCTTGTCCTCTACTTATTTAGATGTTGGCTCATATTAAACATTTTAAATCTTGTCCTTGACACATTTAAATGTTGACCATCATAGCTCATATTAACTTTTTCATGCGACTGCAAGGAGCATTTTTCCTACTTGTCCTCCGTCTAGTTTTTGGGAACGCTACCATAACTGTGGCAGCAGCAGTCACAAATCCCACCAGTGAATTCCCCATGCCCAATAAGCTTTGCATGCAAAATTTCAGCCTCCCAACTATCTCCAGTAGCTTGAACCAGGAACTGGTTCAATTTTGAACCAGTTGAACCAGGTCTGGCCGGCCATGGGTCGGATCACCAAAGTAACACCACCAGTGAATTCCCCATGCCCAATAACCTTTGTATGCAAAATTTCAGCCTTCCAACTATCTCCAGTAGCTTGAACCAGGACTGGTTCAATTTTGAACCAGTTGAACCAGATCTGGCCAGCCATGGGTCGGATCACCAAAGTAACACCACCAGTGAATTCCTCATGCCCAATAACCTCTGTATGCACAATTTTAGCCTTCCAACTATCTCCAGTAGCTTGAACCAGGAACTGGTTCAATTTTGAACCTGTTGAACCAGATCTGGCCGGCCATGGGCCGGATCACCAAAGTAACACCACCAGTGAATTCCCCACGCCCAATAACCTTTGTATGCAAAATTTCAGCCTTCTAGCTATCTCCAGTAGCTTGAACCAGGAACTGGTTCAATTTTGAACCAGTTGAACCAGATCTGGCCAGCCATGGGTCGGATCACCAAAGTAACACCACCAGTGAATTCCCCATGCCCAATAACCTTTGTATGCAAAATTTCAGCCTTCCAACTATCTCCAGTAGCTTGAACCAGGAACTGGTTCAACTTTGAACCAGTTGAACCAGATCTGGCCAGCCATGGGTCGGATCACCAAAGTAACACCACCAGTGAATTCCCCATGCCCAACTTTGAACCAGTTGAACCAGATGAACCAGGCGAGATACGGTGTCGGCACTATGCTCATCGTGTTCAGCGACCCCGATTTAGTATATGTGGGTACCACCCCAAGGCCGAAAAACGCTGTTTTTGCCCGTTTTTAGACTATTTTCAAATTTTCGGACTTGAAATTTTTCAGCTTGAAGGTGTCCAAAAACGCTATTTTTTCCATTTTTGACCATCTATAAAAATCGAACCAGATCGAAATTCGGAAAAAAAAACATAAACTTGCTAAGTACCATTGCCTAAATATTCAAAAAATAGTATAGAAAAATTTTTCCTATGGGCCGTTCGAAAAATCGAGTTAACACAAAATTGGAAAAAATCATGCTGATCATCATCATCATCATCATCATCATCATCATCATCATCATCATCAGAGAAAAAAAACCCACTTTCAAACCCGTAAGAGAAAGTCGATTTTTTCAAAGTTCATTTTTTCCGGGCAAGTTTGGTATCATTCGAAAGCTCTTGGCCTGGAGATTTCAAAAATGTAAATATTAGCTCTTAATTCCTTCCCGTTAATTAGCTATGCCTAATTAGCACTTTTCAAAATCCGCAAAGTGCCTTTATAGCTCATATTATGGGGGGCTCTCCGAGCTCCCCCATGATTCACTTTATTCAAGCACTTTTGCGCTAAGGCATTTATTAGGCTCCTCTCTGGCGTGGCAAAACGATAAATTAAGCTTTTAAAATGCTTTAAAACGTTAAATAAAATATAAAATAACGCAAAAATCGGTTTTTTTGAGCGAAAACAGGCGTGGCGCAATTTGTTTCCAAATTACGCAAAAAATTTTGGGGCACTGCGCCACGGACCGCAAAAAGTTCGGACGAAAAAAAAACACAGCCTCCAGGCATGGGCGTATCCAGGGGAGGGGTTTTGGGGGTTGAAACCCCCTCCTTTTGGGTTAAATTTTATCAATATTCCATTACAAAACGTGCAAAGGTTTGTCAAAACCCCCTCCTTTTCAATAAATTTTAGTCAAAACCCCCACCTTTTCCAAATCCTGAATACGCTCCCCTGCCTCCAGGCAAGGTTTTTTTGTTTTTTTAGGCCATGGCCTAAATATATATATATACTAGGGGGAAAATGCCCTCGACGGGCAACCAACTTGGTAGAATAGGGAAAGAATTGAATCTTAAATACACGGTACATGGTTACAACTGAGATTCTGCTGAAGCGGAAAAATGCCGTTTCTCTGCGACTAAAATGGCAGAAACCAGCTTTGTGCGCCGAATAGGGAATCTACTCGGCGACTAAAATGAAAGAAACCAGCTTTGTGCGCCGAATAGGGAATCTACTCGGCGACTAAAATGAAAGAAACCAGCTTTGTCGCCGAATAGGGAATTCCCTCCTTCCGCCCTATTCGCGCGAACTTATCGTCTTTCGGGAGGAAATATAGAGGTAATTATTCTGTTGGGAACTGCCAACGTAAGCATTGCGCTCAATATGACATTTCACGTGCCGGTTGCGTGGTGAATAGGGGTGGCGCTAGGTTAATTTCTTTTTGAGCTACCTGATCCGTGAAATATTTTACGCATACAACCGCTACCAGGACCAACAGAAAGCAACAATAAGTAGACAGTTTAAACAATTTGTGGTCGACAGTCCTTGTGCTAAAACATGTGCAATCAATCGCATTTCATTTATTCTAATATATATACGTACGTATAATGTTTGATTGTATCAATTCTCGGCAAGATCAGAACGGAGCACACACACATATATATATATATATATATATATATATATATATATAATACAGATACTACATACGTATATCAGCAACAATATCCAAATCGTATATATATGCTCTCAATGTTTCTGATACCACATCGAAGACAGCGTATTTATGCCTGTGAAAACCATGATTTAAGTGCTTGATGAAACTGTTGTTTTGCATTCTGAAGTAATTCTGCCATTTTGAAGCTCTCTATCATAATTTAGCAAAGCAACACATATATAATAGGCTTCAAAGTTCGCGCGAATAGGGCGGAAGGAGGGAATTCCCTATTCGGCGACAAAGCTGGTTTCTTTCATTTTAGTCGCCGAGTAGATTCCCTATTCGGCGCACAAAGCTGGTTTCTTTCATTTTAGTCGCCAAGTAGATCCCTATTCGGCGCACAAAGCTGGTTTCTTTCATTTTAGTCGCCGAGTAGATTCCCTATTCGGCGCACAAAGCTGGTTTCTGCCATTTTAGTCGCAGAGAAACGGCATTTTTCCGCTTCAGCAGAATCTCAGTTGTAACCATGTACCGTGTATTTAAGATTCAATTCTTTCCCTATTCTACCAAGTTGGTTGCCCGTCGAGGGCATTTTCCCCCCTAGTTTCGCTTATTTTTCCGCTGCAGAGAAAATCATGTCAGAGAAGTTGCATACATACATACACAATGTAAGCAAAGCTAGCTACCGCAAACAGGCTGGATGAAAACGTTCTAGTTCAACTGAATGTGTTTGCTGAAGCGGAAAAATGCCTGTTAATAGCCTTTTCAGAACTTTATACACGGTGCGTCATCTTAGGCTGGAAGGCCACTGTTCATGGCCTCTACAGAACATTATACACGGAGCGTTATCTTAGGCTGGAAGGCCACTGTTCATGGCCTTTTCAGAACTTTTACACGGTGCGTTATCTTAGGCAGGAAGGCCACTGTTCATGGCCTTTTCAGAACTTTTTACACGGTGCGTTATCTTAGGCAGGAAGGCCACTGTTCATGGCCTTTTCAGAACTTTTTACACGGTGCGTTATCTTAGGCAGGAAGGCTATTTTAAAAGCCATCCAGCACCGTAACCTTGGATATGCAGTTATATAACATGACAAAAGTTGCTCTGCTCATTTAGGGCTTTCACTTAAAACCAAATTTGACAACTTTTGGAAATTTTGATTTTTGACCAATTAGGACCCCTTGCCAGGCCGCCACAGGTCGCTAGGGACCAGTTTGGAGGGGTCCTCCAATGAGATAAAATGTTCGCCTCACCAAGGGCTTTCATATGAATCCAAACTTGAAAACCTTTCAAAAAATTGATTTTGGACCGGTCCGGACCCTGGTCAGGGCGCCACAGGCCGCTGGGTCCACTTTGGAGGGGTCCTCCGATGACAAAAAATGTTCGCCTCACCAAGGGTTTCATTTGATAGCAAACTTGGAAATTTTTTAATTGGGCGATTTTTGACCAGTCCGGACCCTGGTCAGGGCGCCACAGGCCGGTGGGTCCACTTTTGAGGGGTCCTCCAATGACAAAAAATGTTCGCCTCACCAAGGGCTTTCATCTGATACCAAACTTGGCAACTATTAAAAAAATCGATTTTTGGCCATTTTGGACCGGTCCCGACCCTGGTCAGGGCGCCACAGGCCGCTGGGTCCACTTTGGAGGGGTCCTCCAACGACAAAAAATGTTCGCCTCACCAAGGGCTTTCATTTGATACCAAACTTAGCCACTTTTGGAAAAATCGATTTTTGGGCATTTTGGACCGGTCCGGACCCTGGTCAGGGCGCCACAGGCCGCTGGGTCCACTTTGGAGGGGTCCTCCAATGACAAAAAATGTTCGCCTCACCAAGGGCTTTCATTTGATACCAGACTTGGCCACTTTTGGAAAAATCGATTTTTGGCCATTTTGGACCGGTCCGGACCCTGGTCAGGGCGCCACAGGCCGCTGGATCCACTTTGGAGGGGTCGTCCAATGACAAAAAATGTTCGTCTCACCACGGGCTTTCATTTGATACCAAACTTGGCACTTTTGGAAAAATCGATTTTTGGCCATTTTGGACCGGTCCGGACTCTGGTCAGGGCGCCACAGGCCGCTGGATCCACTTTGGAGGGGTCCTCCAATGACAAAAAATGTTCGTCTCACCAAGGGCTTTCATTTGCTACCAAACTTAGCCACTTTTGGAAAATTCGATTTTTGGCCATTTTGGACCGGTCCGGACCCTGGTCAGGGCGCCACAGGCCGCTGGGTCCACTTTGGAGGGGTCCTCCAATGACAAAAAATGTTCGCCTCACCAAGGGCTTTCATTTGATACCACACTTGGCCACTTTTGGAAAAATTGATTTTTTTGGACCGGTCCGGACCCTGGTCAGGGCGCCACAGGCCGCTGGATCCACTTTGGAGGGGTCGTCCAATGAGAAAAAATGTTCGCCTAACCAAGGGCTTTCATTTGATACCAAACTTGGTCACTTTTGAAAAAATCGATTTTTGGCCATTTTGGACCCGGTCCCCGGTCCCCCCTGGCCAGGGCGCCACAGGGGTCCGGGCGAAACCTACTATAGCCTATGCTGTAGTCCTCCCGCACCCACCCCAAACCCCAAATAAGAGAGACCTGCTCACTGTAGATATTTCTGTAGAAGAGGTTAAAGTTGGAGTTGCGACACGGTAGGGCCCACCACCATCAGGGTGCCCTCCAGCCACATGGATAGGTGCTAGAGCGAAACTAATGGGCCATTTAGATTCACCATACAGGGGGTCCTATTCGAATACGAAACCTCAGCCCAGCAGCTCTTATGGATAGGGCTGCCTACTCCGTAGGCCCATACACCCCCTTTTACAAACTAACTTTTGACCCCTGGCCAGGGCGCCACAGATCACCGACCAACACCAAACTCTCAAATGGAGACCTCCACCCTTGGGCCATGCCACATGAGCAATATGAGAGCCCAGCTTCGCTCGCTGCGATCTATTTCGAGGCTAGAATATTTTCGGACTTAGTTTTTTTCCGGGGGTCACTTGGGGGGTCCCCACCGGGGGGGTGGGGCCATCTGGGGGGGTCCGGAAACCGCGGAAAGTAATTTCCCCGGAATTGCGGAACTTTTTGTACAAAAAAAACTTAAAATAGTAGGGCTCTGAAGGGTCTTCCGACCTGCACCCCTGGGGGAAAAAAAAAAAGAGGAGAAACGCGACCTGCTCGGGGGGCCAATTTTCATATCTCAAGATCTACCCGGCCGATCCGGCTGAAATTTTCACAGCATGTACCCCTGCCCACAGGCTCTTCACACACCAAGTTTGAGCCCGATCGGTCCACTCCTCCGCTGGCCCCAGGCCAAACAATGTCCAGATTATACACATTGCGTCAAATCTTGATACCAGACTTGGCCACTTTTGGAAAAATCGATTTTGGTCATTTTGGAACGGTCCGGACCCTGGTCAGGGCGCCACAGGCCGCTGGGTCCACTTTGGAGGGGTCCTCCAATGACAAAAAATGTTCGCCTCACCAAGCGCTTTCATTTGATACCAAACTTGAAAACTTTTCAAAAAATTGATTTTGGACCGGTCCGGACCCTGGTCAGGGCGCCACAGGCCGCTGGATCCACTTTGGAGGGGTCGTCCAATGACAAAAAATGTTCGTCTCACCACGGGCTTTCATTTGATACCAAACTTGGCACTTTTGGAAAAATCGATTTTTGGCCATTTTGGACCGGTCCGGACTCTGGTCAGGGCGCCACAGGCCGCTGGATCCACTTTGGAGGGGTCCTCCAATGACAAAAAATGTTCGTCTCACCAAGGGCTTTCATTTGCTACCAAACTTAGCCACTTTTGGAAAATTCGATTTTTGGCCATTTTGGACCGGTCCGGACTCTGGTCAGGGCGCCACAGGCCGCTGGGTCCACTTTGGAGGGGTCCTCCAATGACAAAAAATGTTCGCCTCACCAAGGGCTTTCATTTGATACCAGACTTGGCCACTTTTGGAAAAATCGATTTTTGGTCATTTTGGACCGGTCCGGACCCTGGTCAGGGCGCCACAGGCCGCTGGGTCCACTTTGGAGGGGTCCTCCAATGACAAAAAATGTTCGCCTCACCAAGCGCTTTCATTTGATACCAAACTTGGTCACTTTTGGAAAAATCGATTTTTGGCCATTTTGGACCCGGTCCCCGGTCCGGACCCCTGGCCAGGGCGCCACAGGGGTCCGGGCGAAACCTACTATAGCCTATGCTGTAGTGCTCCCGCACCCCACCCAAAACCCCAAATAAGAGAGGCCTGCTCACTGTAGATATTTCTGTAGAAGAGGTTAAAGTTGGAGTTGCGACACGGTAGGGCCCGCCACCATCAGGGTGCCCCCCAGCCACATGGATAGGTCCTAGAGCGAAACTAATGGGCCATTTAGATTCACCATATAGGGGTTCCTATTCGAATACGAAACCTCAGCCCAGCAGCTCTTATGTATAGGGCTGCCTACTCCGTAGGCCCAGACCCCCCCTTTTACACACTAACTTTTGACCCCTGGCCAGGGCGCCACAAACCACCGAGCAGCACCATCTCACTTCCCGGAGCCCTTCACCCTTGGGCCATGCCACATGAGCCATATGAGAGCCCAGCTTCCCTCGCTGCGATCTATTTCGAAGTGCAATTATTTTCGAACTTAGTTTTTTTTCGGGGGTCACTTGGGGGGTCCCCACCGGGGGGGTGGGGCCATCTGGGGGGGTCCGGGAACCGCGGAAAGTAATTTCCCCGGAATTGCGGAACTTTTTGTACAAAAAAAACCTAAAATAGTACGGCTCTGAAGGGTCTTCCGACCTGCACCCCTGGGGGAAAAAAAAATGGAGAGAAACGCGACCTGCGCGGGGGGCCAATTTTCATATCTCAAGATCCACCCGGCCGATCCGGCTGAAATTTTCACAGCATGTACCCCTGCCCATAGGCTCTTCACACAAGAAGTTTCAGCCCGATCGGTCCACTCCTCCGCTGGCCCCAGGCCAAACAATGTCCAGATTATACACATTGCGTCAAATTTTCCCTATTCTAGGGGGAGCGCTAACGCGCTCCCCCCTAATATATATATATATATATATATATATATATATATATGAGTCGATGGCCTAAAAGAATTTTGACCGCAGAGGCCATTTGGCCTACATTTTTCGACGAAAACCCAGTTAAATTTTATTGATTTTTAAGTAAAAACAGTATTTTCTAAAAAAATTTTAAATTTATTGTACCTCATGCGGCGAGGAAGTAGGCACACTATCCCGCCTACTTCTGGATTGCCCAGCCCTAGATACGCACCGTGTCAAGTTCCTCGGCCTGTCCCCCAACCTAACCTGCTTAGTATTGGAACCGGAGGCAGTTCTTGACTTTCTCCGGGAGAGCGGCCTCATCTGATGGCCGCCGTGTATGGAAACCGATGACGACCACCCAACTCAACAACAACAACAATAGATAGCGAGAATTTCCATTTTTCGAATTTTCGCTATGTTTGACCGGCCACTGTGGTCGATAGAGAAGTGATAGAAAAACGAAACCTGGACCGTTAGTTAGTTCAATATAGGTATGTAATTTCTGAATATAAAAAGAAATCTGCTCCAGCTCGTAAAGTTCGAGCTTTTCGACGACCACAAAAATAGTCACTTTTCGCTCTGAGCCGACTTTGCGGCGCCACTGCGGCGCTGTGGCGAACCTGCGGCGCAAAAAGGTTGCGACTCTTAAATTCTTTAGAGGGTACTACTAGACCCTATAGCCCTTTAGGTAGGCCCATCGCTGCAGTTCACGTGAAAGCGGCGAACATTATGCATATACAATACAACCATCAAATAGGAGAAACCGAAAAAAACATCGCCGCCATAACCGGTTCGGGGCGCAACTTTTTAATTGCGCGGCTTCTGCGCAGGATTTTGCGCAGCTGCTGCGCAGCTTATTTTACACTGTCTCCAGCCATTTTTCACACCTGTTATAGGGGTCGCTGCCGCGACCCCTATGATATATACGTACCTTGTCGCTTTCGCTGTCGATACTTGTAGAGCCAACAGCAGCTGCAGCAGAAACAACTCAGAAGGATTAAAGCAACCAGGGCAAACATGGCGGACAGGAAACCGGCTAAAACGCCAGGGCTGAAACAAAAAAGAAACTGCATCAATGAGTATATATATATATACAAGAATAAAAATACTACGATGGAGCATGAAAAATGCAATATGGGTGACATTAGGTTGTAAATGGACATAGGACTAGGTTTTAAAACGTTTATGAGAGGTAGGTGGTAAATGCCAGGAGGACTAGGTTAAAAGCGCACTAATATGGACCAGCTTCGCTGAACAACCCATATTCGCGAAAACTGCCCAGAGTTTCTATCGGCTGCTGCTTGCTGTTGCTATCGGCAGTTCTTCAAAAAACTGTAGCAGTTTATCAGAAAATTGTACGATTTGTCAGCATGACCCGCCTGTATAGTCATTAGTCATACAACTTAATAATACACGTACATAATGTCAACTGCTTTTCGCATCGAGTTAATATATACAAGATTCTGCGCTGACAGTGTAGAAAAACACCTTGAGGCTTGAACACCTTTCTATCAGAACTGCATTGTTTATTAGGAATAAGCTTTAATTTGCCATGTCCAAAGCTATCAGAAAATTGCACTTTTCCGAGCGTAACTTACACGGAAAAAATAAAAAACAAACGTAACTAACTTGTCCAAAATCCAAAATTTTCAAAGTTGGAAATTTTGACCAAAACTCTTTTGCGACTTGTAGTACTCGGTGCTGATTCCAACGATACCAAATTTGTCCAGTTTCGTTGAGTATATAGCTGGCACGGTGCTGGAACGGGTCTCTAAGGGCCGCGCAGTGCCTTTTACACCCATATTATAGGGGAGCGCTCTCGCGCTCCCCTATAATACTACATATACTATAACGCGCTGGTTAACAGTAAAATGAAGTTAGAGAATTACTATAAACATCTGTCAGAGTTTGAACTAAACAAGACTAATTTCAAGTAAATAATTGTCTCACTCAACCACCAAAGACAAAAACATATAAAAATCAGGCCCGCACCCAGAGGGGGAGGTTCAAGGGGTCAAGGTTTGTCAAGGTTCAAGGTTCAACACCCCCCTTTTGGAGTGAAAAAATGAAAACATTTTGCTATTTTTATGACAAAACAGCTATTTTTAAAAGGCGCGATAACTTAACGATAGCTAAGACATAATCATTCAATGTATATATACCATTTTTGGGCAAAAATGCAGAAATTCTTCAACTTCTGAGGGGCTCCGCCTCCCCATACCGCCCACTTGCATTTTGCCTTGGACCCCCCCCCCCCCCTTTCAAACTCTTGGGTGCGGGCCTGTAAGAAATAATATTACTAACTCGGCAAATATATCATTTCGCAGGGACGCTTTGTAGTTTCTATATCGGTCGTGATCACAGCAGTAGTAGATTCCTTCCTTCCCGGGGAGAGTAGAGCCACAGCAATAGGCTTCGTTGTAGACATCGTGGAGACTGGGACATCGAGTGCTGTCCGGACAGACGGTGCCTGAGGCGCCCTCAAATCCGCCCGGCTCATCCGTAGATCCCATAATTGTGTGTATTTAGTCGAATTATTAATTAAAAATAACACAGGTACGTACGGCTTATATATAAAATAAATTTTATATATATACGTACAGAACAAAATCACTGGTCAATTAGTGCAACCGTAGCACGCAGCTGTAACCACAAAAGTGGCAAATTTAGCACAAAATATTTAGCAAAGAGTCAGGGTAGAAGTTATAAATACAGTTGAAAGTGTTGGCACATGAAAGACGAAATAGAGCGCCTGAAGAAGCTATCCATTGTAACATAAAGACAGCGAAAATGTGGCAGTCCTAAGAAACAGCGAACCAACCATTAAACTGAATGCAACCCTGAAAAAAGTAATAAGATGGGATGGTTGCGGCATATATATACGTATATACATAAGATGCATATAACGGAGAGGAGTCATTGGGGCGGGAGACTTCTCCTTCCAACTTTTGCGGTGACCTTCAGTGCTGAGGTTACCGCAACGATGAGGCATAGGTGTGCATAGGTGTACGTATATACCTGGGGGCTGGCATTTTTTACACTTTTCGGTTCCCCCTCCACTTTGCGGAGCCCCCTCCACTTTCGTCCCCCCCCCCCACTTTTTTGGGGGTCGCCCAAAACTGTCGAAAAATTAGGTTTCCTGGGATTTTTTACTGGGGGGGCCCCACTTTTTGCCCCCCCCCCCCACTCGTTCCCCCTTCCACTCACCCTAAGGTGCCCAGAAATTGCCAAATTTTTAGGAATTTTGGTCAAAATTTTCCTGCTGCGCCGGAAATTTTGGGTCAAAAATCGTCTATTTTGGTGCCAAAACTTAATTTTTGAGCACTTTTAAGCTTAGTTATAGCAGTATATATATGTAGAAAACAAGCTTTTTATACTGTACTTTTGGCATTTTTAGCTCATTTTATTTCCCCCCCACTTTTGGACATCCCCCCACTAGTGGAGGGGGGGCGTCCCAACCCCACTCTTCCCCCCACTTATTTTTGTCTAAAAAACCCAGGTTTTTGAGGTCAAATTTTCAAAAACTTTCTCAATTTTTAGCTAGTTGATGGACTAAGTTCATTTTAAGCCTAAAAACAGCGATTTGTGCGTTTTTACCTTAAAAATGCTAATTTTTCTCTAAACATTTAGGTATATTGGTAACTTGGGCTCGCCCCCCCCACTTTTCGGAAGCCCCCCCACTTCCCCCTCCCTGGTGGGGGGGGGGGCGAAGGCCCCCCCACTTTCAAAACCCTAAAAACACCAGGGGGGAGTGGGGGGCACCAATGGAAAAGTCCCGACTCCACCCTCGAGATTTTAGAGGCAGACCCCACCCCCAAACGGCCAAAACCCAAACCCCACCATGGTTTTTTTAGGCTATAGCTAAGGCCATGGCCTAAATTTAGGAGACGATGGCCTAAAGAATTTTGGGCGTTGAGGCCATTTGGCCTAAATTTTTCGGCAAAAACCCAGTCTAATTTTATTGATTTTTAAGTAAAAATAGTAATTTTTTAAAAACATTTTCGCGCCTTTTTCAGTAGTATTTATGGGCTGCGCCAGCCTCCAGCTAGTTACATTTTCTACTTGACCTATACAATATATTAGAGATGCACCGGGGCCGCCACTACCGGGGCCGGGGCCTCATCGTGGCCCCGGCCACCGGGGCCGGGCCGGGGCCTGGAAATTGGGGGTCCAAATCGAAAATTTTCAAAAATTTTCTGGAAAATTCAAATTTTGTAATAATTTTTTATATTACAACCGTTACTATCGTTGTTTTCATTCATATCGGCGGGAAAACAAACGATTTGTAACACTTTCTGACTTTCGAAAATTCAAAATTTTGGTCAAAAAATGTCAAAAATTTACAAAATTTTGCTGTTGGCCCGGTCGGTACCGGGGCCTGACCACCGGGGCCGGGGCCTGACTACCGGGGCCGGGGCCAGGCCCCGGTGCATCCCTACAATATATACATATGCATTCAAGTTGTATAGTCAAGCGGGAAAAACCCACTTTTTCTTTCTTGGACCAGAACTTTCGACTGGTTTGGGTTAGCACGACTTTGATACTATATTTAATTAGGGTTTGCCCTAAGCTTTCGAATGAGGTATAGTTTGTCTCTCTAGGCCCTGTCATTTTGGAGAAATTAAAGTTTTCCATGTCGGGGAAAAAACCCATCGGCGGGAAAAAAACCCACCCGGATTTTTTGCTGGAAGCGTGTCAGAACAATTTTGACGGTGCCATTCGAAAGAACGGGTTGTTTTTAGTAGGTCTACATCGAAAAATGCCAACATTTTTGAAAAATTTCAGAAAAAATTGAATTTTGAAAATTTTGTATGTTTAACACGTATATATATACATAAACATAGGCAAATTTTGGAAATTTTTAAAAATTGTTTATTTTCGCCAGTTTAAGCATCCTATAGTGTAGAAAACGCGTTTTTCTTGTATTTAGAGCCAAACTAGACCCATTTTACTGCAAAAATATATAAGCATTTTTGGTCAAAATTGAAATTTTGGCTAGAAATGGTGCCATATCCGATTTCGACCCCCTGGAGCACCCACAACAGAACGAACCCAGGTAAAACCCATACCAATTTAATCTATAGGCTCTATTAAACAAAAGTATATATGTATTAGTTTGACCTTTCCTGCTAACGGTTAGAAAAATATTCAATTTTGAAAAGTGGGTTTTTTCCTCCGCCGATGGGTTTTTTCCCCGCCAACTCTAGGTCACCCCCAGGTCGCACCGGAGGGGTTAGAGCAGTGTGGCATATATCATCATGAAGCCCAACAGATGCCCTACACATACATACTATCCGCTTTGGTCTAGGTCTTTCCAGTAGTTCAGGGTGGCCAGCCAAAGTTTGCCAAATTTCGGCACTTGGACGGACCAAAATTTTCGAAAATTTCAAAGTCCCAAAACATTTGCAGGGAAGCAGCGGGAGCAACAATAATATATACAGCCTCTAGGGTTATTTTGGATGCTCTTCAAGATAGGCTATTAAAATCCTATATAGCTCATACCGGTAAGCCCACACTGGAGGTGGGTTTTTCCCCCGCATATTAAAATGGGTTTTTTCCCCGCTTGACTATATATATAATTTGAAGAATGAAAATCAAAACATGAACACCCAGAGTCCGACCCAGGCGCGTAGCCAGGGGGGGGGGGGGAATGGGAGGAATTCCGGCCCCGAAATTGTGTTGCCTCCAGGAGTTTTTCCTGCCATGTGTAAAACGCCCATTTTTAGAAAGATTTTTGCGCCTTTGGCGCGAATTTACTTAAATTTACCGTCATAATATGGGTTTGGAAGGCCAAAAATGAGTTCTGAATACCCTATTGTGTGTGATTCGCCCAGTTTATGCATCATTTGCGTGCATGAAAACGTATTGAGCCTCATTTCGCTTCTTTAATTCAAAGAATGCTTTGAAAAAATCCTCAGACGTTACTAATTTGAAAATTTTCCAACTTCTGGGGGCCCCGCCCCCCAGACCCCCCACCAATTTTGGCACTCCCCCCCCGAAAATTTTTTCTGGCTACGCTAGTGGTCAGAGCAACCTTATTTCACAACCGGTTTCGATGCTCCACCGGGGGCATCTTCTTCCGGCGATTCTTCAGACGCTGCTGTCGTTCCAGGGGGGTCAGATAACGGGGGATCCAATTTCTGGAGGGAAGGAAAATTTCAAAGTTCTCTAGGGTTGGTGCTTCAAAGGCCAGACGGGCAAGAACCGGAGGGACCGGAGGACCGAAATTGCCGGGAGGCTCGGTGGGAGGCAGGGGGGCAAGGACTGGGGGACCGGAGGACCGGAACTACCGGGAGAGTCGGAACCACAGTTATTGATGTTGTTGTCGTCGGCAGAGTCCAAATGGATGCTAGTAAACCTGGACCCGGGGGTGGGGATTTGTTGTGACGGAGAGAACGTGCTCCCAGTTGAAACCAAAAGGATGGTCAGAAAATAGTTGACTTATCCATCACTTTTCTTTCTACTGCCGGATAACTTCGTCTATGGGGGGAATACATACCATTTGAATTTGAACATTTGAACACCGATTTTGACCCGCACCCCCCCCCCCGTCACAAAATCCTGGATCCGCCAGTGCCCTTGTTTTGGGGTTTAGCATGCCGCTTTCAGTTACAACAGATTTACGCTAAGAACCTTATGAAAATAGTGTTCATACAAATGTTGAGCAAAAAATAAAAAACCCCCCAGACTTCGGTCCAAACCATCCCCCCATAGGCCATAGGTGTAATTGAGGGGGGAGGGTTTGGGGAGGGATAACCTCCCCAGCCAGTTTTCCAAACCCCCCCCCACAAATTTTTGGGGGCCCCCGCCCCCCCCCCCCCCCTGGGGGGGGGGGGGTAGTCGCGCCGAAGGCGCGAAAAATTGGCCCAAAATTGATCATTTTTAGGGCAAACTTTGCAAACTTTTTCAAAAAAGTCCAAATTTTTGGCTTAACGTGTGTATTATCGCGAAAAATACACGTTTATAATGGTTTTATGGACTTCTAGACTCAATATTGACCTTATTCTGGACCCAGAAACATGCTGGCAATCAAGTTTTCGAGTTTAAAAACACTGTCTAATTTAAAATTACTTAATGATTTCATGTTCTTCGGCATTAGCAATGGCTGAAAATGCGATTTTCGGCATAAAAATAGAAAAATTTTTTAGGGGAGGTTTGGGGGGGGGGGTCGTGGGGGGGTACCCCCAAAATTCCGGGGTATGGGTCCCCCCCAAAATTCCGGGGTATGGGCCCCCCCAAACCAAATCTCCGTTACACCTATGCCCCCAGTAAATTTTATTGTACCTACGCTACTGGGGGAGGGGGTAGCCTAGCCCCCCAGCCATTTTCTCAACCCCCCCCCCCCCCTCAGAAAGTTTTTGCGGGGGACGTCCCACCCGGGGGGGGTAGTCACGCTGCTCTGACAGCAATGTCTTAAATGTATTATGGGCTTTCTGACTCATTAAGAGAAGGTTTGGAAGCTCCTTCAGATGAAGAAAAAGCCGAGATGCTTAACTTGCAGTTTTGTAGCGTTTACACCCAAGAAAATGGCGTTGTGCCAAGGCTTCCAAATTATACCGACAAAACAATTGAATCTATAAATTTATCTCCTGAAATTGTTCAAAACTATATTGAAAAACTTCCAAATAAAAAGTCCGCTGGACCCGATGGTTTTTCTGCCTTTTTCCTAAAAAAACTAAAGCAGAGTATAGCAAATCCTTTGTGTCAAATCTTTACTCTCAGGTTTAGCAATGGAGTGTTGCCGCAACAGTGGCTAGATGCAAAAGTGGTTCCAATCTATAAAAGAAAAGGAAAAAATTCGGAACCGGTATATAAATTATCGGCCGGTTAGTTTGACATGCGTTTGTTGCAAAATTTTGGAAAGTATCATCAGAGACACTATTTTAACCTTTTTGATGGAAAATAAATTAATTTGCGAGCAACAGCATGGTTTTCTCAAGAAGAAATCAACTATATCAAATATGCTAAAATCCTTAATTGACTGGTCAAAAACACTTAACATGGCAAAGTCTATTCATTGTTGTTATCTTGATTTTGCCAAAGCTGTTGACACAGTTTCGCATGTGAAATTGTTGTAAACTTACTAAATATGGTGTCTCTGGCAAACTAAAAACTTGGATAAGTGCTTTTCTAACAAATCGCACTCAGTACGTTCAGATTGAAGGAAAGAAGTCACAAAAAACCAGGGTCACGAGTGGTGTCCCGCAAGGTACTGTGTTAGGACCAGCTCTCTGTGTAAAATCCGCAAAGTTGCTCATTTACGCGGACGATGTTAAGTTGTTTATAGAAACTGAAAAATCTACTGTCACCGACCTTGGCCTTCTGGAAGATTTAGGGAGGTTGTATGACTGGTCAATACAGTGGCAGCTAAGCCTTGCCATTGCAAAGTGTTCAATTACGGTTTTTGGACCAATCATACACCACCTATTTATCGAATAAATAACGAAACTCTTCCTGTCGTAGATATATACTGTTCGAGATCTCGGTTCCTTACTAAATGGAAATTTGAAATTCGGTGATCATTGTGCTGCGGTTTACAAAAAAGCTATGGTATCCATGCCCTGATATTTAATTCTTTTCAAACAAGAGACAGAGATTTCTTGGTTAAAATGTTTACAACATACGTCTGTCCAATTGTTTAAAGTGGTACTCCTATTTGGTCACCGTATCATGTAAAAGATCTGATTGAAACTATTCAAAAGCGTTTTACTAAGAAAATTCCTGGTTTGACTCGCTTATCTTACCCAGCTAGATTGGCGGAATTGGGGTTAAAATCATGAGAACTACGGCGTTTTGCATACCGATCGAAATTTGTTTATAAAATTCTACATGGTTTGGTGGATAATACTTTTAAGCTAGCCTTCACATTTGCAAATCCGGTTTGCACAAGAAGTCATAACCAAGATTAAGTCTACCCCCAGCTTGCAGAACGGCCTCTCTGAATAACCCGTTTCATATAAGAATAATACGTGCATGGAACTCTCTTCCGGATTATGTAGTAAGCTCGCGAAATCTTAAGCAATTGTGTTTACACCTATAAAATCTGGATTTGTCACACTTTCTCCGGGGGCGGGGGGTCAGTTGATCACTTCGGTCCTCCCTCGTCCCGCTCATGATATACTTTATTTTTGGTTTGTTTACTTCTTTTTGCATGTTTGTTGCTGAACTAACCTTTTGACTAACGACTGAAGCTAGTGATGTACGTATATATGCATACGTGTTTTGGTTTTGGTTACTGAAGTAAATGTTTCTTTGCTTATATCTGAGTAAATGTTCTTTCTTCTCTTTTCTTCTTCTTCTTCTTCATCATTGACCTAATATTTTGGACATGGAAACAGGTTAGAATCAAGTTTTCGAGTTTAAACACAATGTCTAATGTCAAATTGCTTCATATTTTAATGTTCATTGGCATTGGAAACGGCTGAAAATGCGATTTTTGGCATAAAAATAGAAAAAGTTTTTTGGGGGAGGGTTTGGGGGTCCTCCAAAATTGGGCCCATTGGGGCTGTCTCTGGAAATTTGGTGTCGCCCCATTGTAGGGGGTTATATTCACGTAAGAGTTAGCGTAGGCAGGGCACTAGTCTGTCCGGACAATGCACTAGCTATGTCATTGTCCCGACTATGAGCTAGCCACAGCAGGATATTTTACTACACGAAATGTCATATGATAATTACGCCTCTGTGCAAAGGCTACGAACGATATACTAGTGTTGACCATAAGAGAAGGACATTCAGTAAAGCCGCTTAAAAGTGTTTTCATAAGGCGGCGTTTTCCTTTGATCCCCAGATTTTAATCGGCTGTACCGGACGAAGGATATATTTTCAGAAGTTGGTGCAATGATAAACAAACATTTATATAATCTCTCCGACAAAATTGAAAAATTTGAATTTCAAAAAGTTTTTAAAATTTTTGTAGTCGGGACAGGAAGCATCCAGCACTCTACCCTTCATATATATTTCAACAAATCGGTTGGGCTGTTAACTATTTGTGGGATGGGAGTTATTGCAGAAAAGATCCATAACAAATTCATGTCTTTAATAAATTATTGTAAACAAAAACATCTTACTTATATATTCAAGCAGGTATTAGAATCAGTTAGTTCCACATTTCACGTTTGAAAGAAAACATTTACAAGTTTTTTAGTACAACCAGAAACGAGTTACAAATAGAATTTAAATTACTACGAAATGACGTTTCTGCATTGAAGTGTAATAGTCTGTCAAATTCATTTAATTTAACTTTTTTCCTGTGTCTGACCTTTTGACCTTGTCCAACTGCTACGGTCAACACATAATTCGTAGCCTTTGCACACAGGCGTAATTATCATATGAAATATCGTGTAGCAAAATATCCTGCTGTGGCTAGCTCATAGTCGGGACAATGACATAGCTAGTGCATTGTCCGGACAGACTAGTGCCCTGTCTGCGCTAACTCTTGGTTCGTGACATATATACCCATAGATGTGTTAGGGGGGACCCCTCCCCCCAAATGGAGGGGTCGCCGACCCCCCCCCCAAAATTTTTTCCTACCCCTCCTCTCGTAGTCTGGCCAGGTTCGTTGAGGACGGTCAACTCCCTGTCTTCCAAGTATGTATTGAGTTGCTGGCCGGCTCTGTTTTCATCTGCGTGTGGTGACCAGGAATGACTGATGGCGTTGAGGTCACCAGCGATGATCACATCGTGACAGTTGGCTTCTGCCCAGTTGAGAAATTTTCGTCTATGCGTTCATCTCCTTGCGGGTGGTAGGCACAGATCATAAGCAGCTCTCTGTTGTCTACAGTGAAACTACAGACTACTGCTTCCAGAGTTGTGGCAGGAAGGTCTACTTGAGCCGGTAGGCGTTCATCTCGGACCCACAGTAGAACTCCGCCACCGTGGCTGTTGGGCCGTTCCTTCCGGTAGCACTGGTAGTTCTTTGGCCCAATGAGCTAGCTGTTAGGTTTCAGCCATGTTTCGGAAATAGCGATTACGTCTGGCTTCCTTTGTTCAACAGTCATCTTCAGTTCAGCCAGCTTTGGCCGCAGACTTTGGGTGTTTGAAAGCAGAAGTGTAAAGGCCATGATGGCTACACTTGATGACCACTTGGTGAGGCCTGCTGTAGTTATGTATGTTGGGAATTTCCACTGGCGGCGGTCGTGGGGTTTAAGTCGTTTGCCATCTTGGCCAGTTATAGGTACTGAACTGCGGGTGCTGTAAGCACCTTTTCGGAACGACCCCCAAGCTTCCACAGGAGTTGCCAAAGGTCCTGGCTGCGCGTGGAGTTGGCCAGGGCTCGGATCTTGGTTGCTGGAATTTTCACATCGAAGTGGCAGTTTCCCAGCTGGCTGGCCAAATCAGGTAGGTCGGCAGCCTTTGCTGGGTCTTCCTGTGTTTTCTCGAGGGCCTTGGTAACAAAGTCGCACGTGAAGGCATTAACTTTGGCTACAGGTTCTATATTGTCATTGCCTTTAACAATTTGGGCGTACGACCTTGCACCAGAGCCCCGAGATGTTGCTGTCGAACGCTGTCTTCCAGTATTTGGTGGCGGAATCTCTTCGGCTTTCTTTCTGAGTGACTCCAGAAGGCGAGTCTGCTTTTCCTTGTAGACTGGACAGCGCTTAGAGATAGATGGATGGTCTTTGTTGCAGTTGACACAGTGGGCTTGATTGTTGCAACGGGCCCGTTTATCCGTTGCACCCGGGCATTGGGGCTGCCCACAAATGAGGCAGGCGGCTGTATCTGTCCTATAAGCAGACTGGTGGTGCACATACTGCTCACATCGAAAGCAGCGGATAGGCTCCACCCCGCGGTTCAGCGGTTCTTCGACACGATGGCGTATATGGTTTATGTACACGCCATGGGTCAGCAGGTCTTCAAGGTCTTTCACACTAGTTACCTTGACGGACACTAGTGGCAGCTTGACGTCGGTGCCGTCCGCGCGTTTAGCAAAGCGTCGGACAGCACAGACACTGCTGATGTGGTTGCCGTCCAGCTCAGCGCGTATTTCTTCTTCGAATAGTGCGGTGTCCACACCTTTGATGATGGCTTCATACCGGGGTGCGCACTTGGCGTACTTGGCAGGCGGCACCACCTCGAAGTCTTCGGTGAGACCTCCCGGTAGACTGATGATGTTGAGCAGCTCGATAGAGTCCGGGTGACTACTTGGAACAACAAGCAGTCCCGATTCCGTCTTCTTCACATACCGGATAGATATGCGCCCCATTGATGCCGTCTGTAGCTTCTCTGCGAGTGAGCGTTCGGTCCAGTCTCCCTGGCGGGGGACGAACTCGAACGCCAGTGGCGCAGTTTGAGGTTTGCGCGGTTTCTTCTGTGGACCGCGCGAATTCTTCCTGTGGGAGACTATTTGAAAGTCCCCCTCGTCGGACTCATCTTCGGAGGACAACGAGGGAAACCATTCAACGGTCTCCTCCGTCCTGGCACGTGGTTTCTTGCTGTCCTTTTCAGCGGAGCCGTGGTTCACGTCCCGCTTGCGCTTCTGGCTTTTGCTTCGTTGGCGGTTGTTGGTCGTAGTCTGTGGTGGTTGCTGAGAGTTTCCTGGTCTGTTGAGGCTTGAGGCTGAATCGGCTGTGCTGTTTGTCGTAGTCGGAGATTCGGTGTTGGTCGTTCCGGGTCGGTTAAGGCTTGTGACAGATTCGTTGTTACGTCTGGTCGTAGTCTGGTCCGGTGGTTTCTTCTTTCGGCTGCGGCCCGGATGTTGAGTTTGGGTCGCCGTCGTCTTATCCTTCAAAAAGGATTTCAACTTCACTTGGTCCGAGAGCATATTTGAATCAAATATCTCCTTTACCTGCTTATCTTTTATACTTAACTGTGTTTTAGTTTTACTTGGTGGTTGCCTTTTTGAATCATGGAAAGAAAGTCTTAGCTCGGAGTTAACTTCAAGGTTAAAGTCGTCTTCAGCTAATGTTGAACGATGATAATTGGATACATTGATTGAGAAAACAAATCTGATTGGGTAATTCTAACCCTGAGCTGAAGCTTAGAGTTTGTTATTCCTGACCAAAACTAAGGTGGTGCAACAGACTAAAGTTTAACACTAAACTGAAGCTCAACTGCAGAATAGCAAGCACCGAGTTAACTTGGTGTTAAGCTAACACCGAGTTAACTTAGTCCGATTTGGTGCAATCGGGCGATAGTCAATCGGAAAAAGCCACGTCGAAATTTCGGGGAAAAAGCCAGGACCGCCGTGGCAAGCTATTGCAGTAATATTTGGCGTGTAGAATGACGACCTCAATAGAAGACCACACGCCGAATTTTAGCTCTCTGGTTCTCCTCCACAGTCAATGGCAGGGTCGACATTTTTTGGAAAGCTTTGTTCCTGAAATGGCGGAAAAATGGTAATGTTTCAAATATTTATAACTTTGGTGTCAATAGCTCCATCTCAATAATTTCTATTGCAATCAAGAGAGAACATGTCTGGCTTTGTTCTCATACAATAGCAAACAGTTCAGGAAGTCACGTGGTCTCAGCGCAGATGTAGCTTTTTTCCCTATGATTTTGACCCATCGGGAAAAAAGCCAGTCGCTTGCTAGACCCTTAGTGAGCAGTTTTTCTGAATTTTTGGGATTATGACTATTTCGAAAATAATCAGAAATTTAAGTTTTACAAAGCAATACCATTTTTAGGTGGATAGTCCCTGAAATGAGCAACTTTTGGACTACTATGTCACGTCAGTCGTTTTGACCGCTACAGAGTACAGCCCACATTTCATCCTGAAACTGGCACATTTGGCCAAAAAGAGCATTACGAATTCATTGAAAAACACTATTTTATGCTAGTCTTCGTTTTAGCAAGTTTTTAAAAAAAATTATGTTTACGTTATATTTGAAGAAACCTAGCCAGTTTATGCTGCTACTAAAAAGTTGTTTTTAATGATTTACGAAGGCAATTTGCCTCGGTATACAACAAGCCTGGAGTAAATAAGCGACGCTGAACATGATGGAATATATGTCGCGGACTAAGAGCTAGCGCAGACAGGGCACCAGTCTGTCCGGACAATGCACTAGCTATGTCATTGTCCCGACTATGAGCTAGCCACAGCAGGATATTTTACTACACGATATTTCATATGATAATTACGCCTGTGTGCAAAGGCTACGAATTATATACTAAAGTCTGACCAAAAATTCTTGGAACCGAAATGTGAGCGGCTGTCCTGAGTTATCATTTGAAGGTAGCCTATACAATGTATATATTTTTCGAATCCTCAGGAACCCGAGATTTCGAAAATCTGAAAAATTCCGAAATTCCGGATTTCATTCACGGAAAATTTAAAATTTTTAGTTTTTCGCCAAATTTTTATCGCAATCAAAATTTGGTTCTTACAGTCGAATAGAGCTGGTCCCGCTACACATTTTTGCTCTTAGAAGCTTTTCACGAAAATGCACCCAATTTCCGGAATTCCGGGTTTTCTAAATTACCGGATTTTAAAAATTTCCTCCAATACCCTCAAGATGGGTATCATTCGAAAGCTCTTATCGAGCTGAACAACTTTGTAATAGAACGAACTCATTGAAAATGCACTCAATTCCCGGAATTCGCGAAAACCGGATTTTCCGGATTTTACAAATTTTCTCCAATACCCACAATATGGTTATCATTCGAAAGCTCGTGATGAGCTGAATAAATCTTCTAATAGAAGCAGTGTCTGAAAACGCACCAAATTCCCAGAATCAACGAATTCCGGATTTCACTCTTGCTCGGAAGTTTTTCGTGAATTCCGAGAACTGGGCTCATTTCTGCGAGTTGTTTCTATTACAAGATTTGTTCAGCTCGTCAAAAACTCTCGAATGATTACCCATATTATGGGTATTGGAGAAAATTTTAAAATCCGGAAAATCCATTTCCTTGATTCAGGTGAGAATCCATTTTCACAGTTCGTTCTATTACAAAAGTTGTTCAGCTCGATAAGAAGCTTTCGAAATGATACCATCTTGAAAATTTATTGGAGAAAATCCGGTAATTTAAGAAAACCCGGAATTCCAGGAAATTGAGTTGCCATTTTCGTGAAAAGCTTTCTAAAAGCAAAAATGTGTAGCCGGGAACCAACTCTATTCTGTGAAAACCAAATTTTGATTGCGTAAAAATTTGGCGAAAAACTAAAAATTTTAAATTTTCCGTGAATGAAATCCGAATTTTTCGGAATTTTTGGATTTTCGAAATCTCGGGTTCCTGAGGATTCGAAAAATATATACATTGTATAGGCTACCTTCAAATGATAACTCAGGACAGCCGCTCACATTTCGGTTCCAAGAATTTTTGGTCAGACTTTAGTGTTGACCGTAGCAGTTGGACAAGGTCAAAAGGTCAGACACTGG
This sequence comes from Trissonchulus latispiculum, assembly GCA_030248195.1. NCBI lineage: Eukaryota > Metazoa > Nematoda > Enoplea > Enoplida > Ironidae > Trissonchulus > Trissonchulus latispiculum. The sequence goes on along the minus strand of JASAND010015430.1, from coordinate 52,600 downwards.
AAAAAGGTTATATACATTAAATGAATTTAACAGACTATTACACGTCAATGCAGAAACGTCTTTAGTTCTAATTTAAATTCTATTTGTAACTCGCTTACTAAAAAAACTGGTAAATATTTTTTCAAACGTGAAATGTGGAACTAAGTGGTTCTAATACCTGCTTGAATAAGTAAGATGTTTAAAATAATTTATTAAAGACATGAATTTGTTTTCATGAAAAGATCTTTTCTGCAAAAACTCCCATCCCACAAATAGTTAACAGCTCAACAAATTTAGTTGAAATACGTATGAAGGGTAGAGTGCTGGATGCTTCCCGACTACAAAAATCTTAAAATTTTCAAAATTTTTGAATTTTAAAAAATTTTTTGAAATTCAAATTTTTCAATTTTGTTGGAGAGTGTAGATGTTTCTTTATCATTGCACCAACTTCTGAAATGTCTCATTCGTCGAGGACAGCCGTTTAAAATCTGGGGATCAAAGGAAAACGCCGCCTACTGAACTCTACTGAACGAAGGATACCATTTTCTGAAGTTGGTGCAATGACAAAAGGTTCAGCGTGATTCTAGAAATAGAATAGAAATATTAATGAACGGAAATAGAAGACCGCTATTGTGAAATAGAAGTGTTATAATCTATGAAGTGCAATTAATGTAACATTTTTCCAGTATCTGACCTTTTGACCTTGTCCATCTGTTATGGTCAACCCGTCAACACTAGTATATAGCCTTTGCACACAGGCGTAATTATCATATGAAATATCGTGTAAGTAAAATATCCTGCTGTGGCTAGCTCAAAGTCGGGACAATGACATAGCTAGTGCATTGTCCGGACAGACTAGTGCCCTGTCTGCGCTAGCTCTTAGTCCGTGACATATATACTCAGAATTGGATTGAGTTTGAAAAAATGGCGTTTTTCCCGATAGACTATAACCTTTTAAAAGGTGTTTTTAAACGCTTTTAGTTGTGATTTTAAAGCATTTTTTCTAACTTTTAAAAAATTTTCAAGCAAAAAATTTTTCAAAATTTTTTATCTCGCCTAAAGGCGAAATTTACTCAGTATTTCCAACGTGAAAATTACACCCTACGCTCAAGATTGGTCTCACTTGCTGCTCAAGTTTTTGTGCAGCGGGGCCCTGGTAATAATTTCTCAGGTCTGAGCGAAAATTTACCAGGCTATATCTTTGGGTTAGTTTGCATATACGCTCAGGCCGTTTTTTAGTTTTTCTAAAAATGAGTTTTCCGTTTTTAGCATATTTCCAAAATATGTAAACTTTATATCTTGGTTACTTTTGTGATTTTCCAGAAACAAAGAAAACGGCCTGAGCGTATGCAGACATGGAACATATCTGCAAAATTTGGTCAAGTTTGGTTGAAGCAGTTACAAGAAAATGAAAACAAAAGTTTTGTATTTTTTATTGTTTGCTTTGGTTTTTGAAATTTACAATGCATTTCAAACAACTGCGAAGAGTTTTCTATTGAATTATACACATAAGTAACACAGTGACAACCTTTAAAACTCAATAGATTTGATTTTTAGATAGGTAACTGTTCTTACTTTGCATTTTGTGTGCAACCGGTCAACGTAAATCAGCCACTGGTAAAACCATCTGTAACTTTTGATAGACACCACGTACAGAAAACATATGCACATCATTTTAAAGTACTTTTTGTGCTCTTGCAAATGGTAGTATGAAAGAAATCATATAAAACTTAAATTAAAATCTTGATTATTTGCGCATGCGCAGAGACACGATGGTAGCCAGCCAATTATATGCTTTCTGATGCCAAAATTTTGTGCAAGGATAGCCTACCAATCAAACTAGGTTTACCTAAGGTTTAGTCAGGATTGCTTCATTCATACCAAGATTACGTAGAAAATCCTGCTAGTAGTGCTATTACTTTAAAGTAGTATTCATTATTGGGACAACTACTACAATAATACCAGGCTCCCCTTCTCCATGTAGTTTTCTGCACATTGTTGTGATTCTAGTTTCATTTTACCAACCACAATCAGTTGAGCTCAAAGCTTTCGACAAAAACTTTTTGACTGTTGTTTATTCCATTCCCTTGACCATTGAAATTTGCAGAAAAACCAATATTATAGCTGCAAGTTTTTTGTATTGAGCATCGTTTTCAGAAACTCCATGAAAAAATCGTTGAAGGAAACTGAGTGAAGGACAGACCAAAAACACTTGGATGTTTGGACTTGAAGACCTTGGTTTCAAACTTGGATTTGATATTATTATAAAGAGTGATATACACGTTTTAGTGTGAAAGCATAAAGCTTGTATTTATGTTACTGGCTGATTCTAGTATGTAGCAATACCACCGTTTTTGTTCACCGTCCCAAGTAGTGGAACAAACATGTTCTACCTACGTAATTATTCGACTTTAATTGCCAACACCTATTCATTGAGTTACCTAGACTTCACCATGATGTCTTTGTAATTGAGCTGATGTTGGTATTCATGAGTTATTCAGGCAAATAATTATTTAGTTGAAGTGCACCACAAAGGAAGTTGACCTATTTTCCACTTGCTTGAACAAAACTATGGGTAAACGAAAACCTGTTACCGTATGGGAAAAATTTGCCCACAACACAACATTACACGGTATCAGTGACCTATTTCATCCGGAAACGGCTTGGGCGCGACCGCTGTGGATTCTATTCCTAATCGGTTCTCTGATAGTGATGGTTATACAATTAACTGCCGACATTCAGTCCTACATGGCAAAGCCGACGGCTCATGAGTTGGAAATTGGAAAGTTTGAACGATTTCCCAACATTTCAGTGTGCGGTCTCACTAAATTTCTAAAAATTCGGCCTCTAAACCTGACCGTGCTGGAGGAAGCATTCATATGGTCAACGGTAACCAGAAGTTCGGCGTACAATCGGCTTTTCCGGGCTTGGCCAGCTCTCTATGCTGACCCGCTATATATGGACGGTCGAGATGTAGTGATCTTCAATGTCAGTGATAAGCATGAACTGATGAATGTAACTGGATTGCCCCTGGAGGATATTGAAGACGGAATTATCAACTCAACTTCTGATCCACGCCTTGGTCCAAATCCATTTCGAGGATTGAACCTCTTTTGTATGGGAAAACTTTATGAAGGTGTCGACTGTCACTATATCATAGTACCACTGGAAGCCATCGCTCGACGCGTCAGAACACAAGCGCTGTTTGACAAAATCTATTCCCATGCTGCAGAAAACGGCACTCTCCAAAACCATGACCTGCTGCGACCCTTTTACTATCACTATCCCTTCAGTACCCATGGCGGTAACAAGCTGGAGAGCCAGCGCTACATCAATAGAGCCTTGGATTCTGTTTGCAGCTCCGTCTATCCCGTTAACGCTACCGATGTTACACTTCACGTTTCGATAAATTGGTCCGTTAGATCGGAGGAAGAAAGTCAGCTGATGCTGAGAATATTTGTGGAAGATGAGCCGATATTTGATCCCCTACAAAAGAACAAATATTATAGTATAAAGCTGGGACTGGAACGGTATCTGACTCTCAGCAAACCCTTCGATCCATGCGATTCCGGAAAACCGGCCACATTTCCTGGGCTGAACTGTAAAGAAGTTTGCCGATGGGTGGAACAGAAAAAGTGTCTGTATAATTGTACAGTTTGTGATATCGGTGAAACCTGTCCCCTGGGCAGTCTTTGCCACTTTGGTGTAACATCCGCACACTCAGAAACTGGTGTCATTCTCGACAAAAATGAAACCATAAAAGAGTTTTGCAGGTGGAAAAGGCAGGAATGTGAAGAAGCGTGCTTGCCGCCCTGTAAGCGTGAAGTCATCTACACGACGACGGTGGAGGCTAGCGAAATCATCGGCCTTGGTGATAATGTGATCAATTTTGAGCTACGAAGATCCATCAAAACCTACAAGGAATACTATGTCTACAGTGTCCCACTGTTTATCAGCAGTCTAGGTGGTACGTTATCGCTGTTTATGGGGGCTTCAGCCTTGTCCATACTTCAAATCCTGTTTTACTGCTTCAGTGGCCTGCGCCAATCACTGCATGCGCGTGGACAGTTTACTGAAAACTCTGACGAGAGGAATCTGTTCTGACAGTCCATATAAACTGTGAATTTTCAGCGAAGAAAGTTCAGCTACTGCAAACTTTATCGCTTCAAATTAAATGCTATCATGATAAATTAGTGGGTGTACATCTATATTTGTAATAGCTGTAGAATCGAAGTACATCTATATTTGTAATTGCTGTAGAATCGAAACTAAACGAAGCAATATCGTCATTGATATCGTCGTTGATTAACTCCGCTACAGTAAGGGTTTTGAAACTTTGTCATCAAGGTGCTCAGTATTTGTCAGGCACTCATTGAGGCTTAAAGTACTCAGATAGGAAAGTTGGAAAAGCGGATAAGGAGTATCTAAGGTCAATCATAAACTTAAGTTTTGAACCCGACCCTATTGCGAAAATGTTCTAATTGAAACATTGACTGATTGAACAATAGAAGCAGACACGGAAGGACCTTTTCCATCCACCATGCGTGCTCCTGCTCTCAGCCAAATCTACTTAACTACTGCTGATTTCTATGCAGGCGAGGCTTCAAAAAGTCTTCCCTGATCAGCGCGGAGTTAACATTAACCTTGAAACTTATTTTTGTTTCGGAGTTATTTTAGATCTAAAAGTTTGGAGAAAAGGTATATACATAAAACATAAATGTATTGCAAACATCACACCGTGGATTTAACCAAAACAAAGCGTTCCAGTTAAGTACAACAGCCACCACAATAACACGAGGATGGCCCTTTGTTGGTAAGGAATTCAAACCGACGGTATCCTTAACCCAATTAGGAAGAGTCTGTCCTCAGTTTTTCTATTGAATAATGACCACCTAAGCCTTCTAGCGCTAGCTTCACGCCTTATTGGACTCGACTAGTGACTATGTACTTATGTAAAAGTTCTCAAGTTTTATACATTTACCACATGAATGATCATTGTGAGTTATTCCGTGTTAGTACTTTGTAGCATGATACATGCCGATTGTTTGTTTCAGTAGGCGAGTTTTATTGTCGGTTGCAGTTTTAGTCGACGACTGAAAATGGTTTCAAAATAGTTGAATTGAGTTTCAGTCGGCAAACCAACCTAGTATGACCAAAGTGCAAAAATGTGCTGTCTATAATGAATTTACGTACTGATCTTTGTAATGTAATGTAATGTAATGCAAAGTAACGTTATGTTATCATTTATCATTGCGTATGCTTTAATTTGGTAAATTGGTCAATTCCATCTTCCGTTCGGTCTTCACCTTAATATCTTAAAGGGCTCATCACCGAAAGTTCCAAGTTTTGTTGCTTGTAATCTGACTCTAGCATAGCTTGATTTCGAACTCCATATTTTTGTCTTGTTTTGAACATATGTGCCTACATTGTGTGTTAAAATGAGCGAAATCTGTACTTATCGATTTTGGACTAAAGCGACCTCCCTTAATCGTGAAGGATGCAGGTGATCACCACCGGCGGTTTGTGATGTCAGATTAGTTCCCCTCACTGGAATCAGATAGAAGTTCAAAAGGCAGTACTTATTTACTCGTCATTTGTACGAACCAGGCAATAATTTATAGGAATAAATTAAATGCAAAATCAGAAGCCAACTCCGAAACCAAGCCAGCTCCAAGTCAAAATATACATTGTCCAAAATGTCTAACGTATACAAATTGCAATCACAAACATGGTTAAATATTTACTGTATAATATGCCAAATGCTTTCTAGTGTAAATTCAGCTTTCTCATTTTCAAATGTTCCAAATAATGTCATGTCGTCAGAACAAGCTTCTGTAAGGCTGCTTTCAGGCAGAATGTGGTTATTCTTCGAGGGAATGACGCAAGCCGCTGACGCAGTAAAAGATGATTTGAAGTATGGACAAGGCTGAAGCTCCCAGAAACAGTGATAAGGTGCCTCCCAAGCTGCTGATAAAGAGTGGTACACTGTAGACATAGTATTCCTTGTAGGTTTTGATGGATCTGCGCAGCTCAAAATAAATAACATTATCACCAATGCCCATGTTTTCACTACCTTCTACGGTTGTTGTGTAGATCACTTCACGTCTGCATGGTGGCAAACAAGATTCTTCACATTCCTCGACCTTTTTGCTGCAAACATCGGCTATCGTCTGATTTTCCTCCAAGGAAAGTTGATTACTCATCTCAAAATGTGTCACACCGAAATGGCAGAGATTGCTAAGGGGACAGATTTCGCCAGCGTCACAGATCGTGCAGTTGTAAAAGCACCGTCTTCGTTTCACCCACTTACAGACCTGATCACAGCTTAATCCTGGAAATGTTGCCGGAGTTTTGTGTTCACATGGATCGCTTGGCTTACTGATAGTCAGGTATCTTTCCAGACCTAACTTTATCTGGTAATGCCTCTTCTTTTGCAGGGGATCAAATACGAGCTCATCCTCCACAAATACTCTTAGCATCAAGTCATTCTCCACTGCCTTGCTGACATACCAATGTATCTCAACGAGCAGGGTAACAGCACTTGCATTCGTTGGATAGATCGAACTGCAAACAGAATCGATAGCTCTATTTATATGCCAATGGTTCCGCAAATATATACCCCCGTGTGTGCTGAAGGGGTAGTAGAATGGTCTCAACAGATCTTGATTTTGGATTGTGCCATTTTCAGCTGACGAAGAATAAATTTTGTCAAACAATTCCTGCCGTCCAACGTGGCGAGCGATGGCTTCCAAAGAAACTTTAACATAATGACATTCAAGTCCTGCAAAAAATTCCCACATGCAAAACTGGTTCAACCCCCGATATGGGTTTGGCCCAAGGCGTGGATCAGAAGATGAATTGATAATTCCTTCTTCAATATCCTCCAGGGGTAGCCCGGTCACATTTGCCAATTCATGCTTATCACTTACATTGAAGAACACTACATCACGGCCATCCTTATAATCAGAATCGGCGTTGAAGACTGGCCACACTTTATAAAGCCTATTGTAAGCAGAGCTTCTATGAACAGTTGACCAAACAAAGGCTTCCTCAAACACAGACAGGTTTAAAGGCTTCATTTTTAAGAATTTAGTGAGACCACAAATTGAAATGTTGGGAAACCGTTCAAACTTTGGTATACCCAAACTTTCCAATTTGCAATTCATGTGCTGTCGGCTTTGCCATGTAGGACTGAACATCGGCTGTCAACTGAATCGCCATAACCACTAGTGATCCAATTAGAAATAAAATCCACAGTGGCCGTGCCCAAGCCGTTTCTGGAAGGAACAAGTCACTGATTCCGTGCAACGTTGTGTGCTGGGCAAATTTTTCCCATACGGTCATATCCTTGTTTTTGCCCATGGTGTAACCTCTTGCAAGAAGTGGCTGCTTTTCCTCCCCTTGCTGGCAGACAAATACTAGACTTTTTGTTAGAATATCTTCTGATGTCTAACAACTTAATTACATGTCGTCCGTTAGGGTGCTCTCTAGGCACCCTAACGCAGTGTTTCGCAGCGTTTTCTGGTGAGACCGGGGTAAACGGTCCGCCAGTCAAAGTAAATGTTATGTCTGCTTAAATAGCAGGAATTGTGTAAAAGGCTCTTAGCAGTTCAAAAATAATATATTTTAAGCAACGGATTGCTTTAATGCAAAAAACATTTTGACAAAATTAACCCGTAGTGGCAGAATCAAGGGGATTCTTGCTGGGCTGAGTGTGGTGCCGCTACACAAACCTAGAAGTGCCGCTACACAAACTCTAGTGCCGCTAAACAAACTTTCAGTCTCTTAACACAAACCTCTTTTCCAAACGATTTTGCACAAAAACGGTAATGTTTCGAAGCCTGCCCATACATTAACACGGGGTCCGATTCTGGGGGGGTCTACCCCTACCTCGGCGAGAGGTCTACCCCTGAAAAAATCCAAAATTTTAAGGGGGTCTGCCCCGAAATTAACAAAAATGTTTTAATGTTTTTGACCAAAAATTAGTAAAAATGACAATTTTTAGCGATTTTTCAGAAATTTTTTAAAACAATCGCTAAAATTCGCTAAACAATTACCAATTTTCAGTGAAAATCGCTGAGGGTCTACCCTTTTTTGCTTTCTGGACGAGAGGGTCTGCCCTTTATTCCTTTTCGCTGAGGGGGCCTACAAATGCACCTTCTGCACCCCCTCCATTCCCTCCCCCACTTTATCCTATGGGCCTGCCAAAACTAGGATTGCCTTAAAAGGATTTTATTGTCATTTTAAAGTCTTCTAAAGTTTAAGCAAGTACGTAAAGAATTGAACCCTAGACGAATAAGCCGCCAGCCAAGTTCGTTAGTGCTTAGGCCAAGAACCTTAAAGGATATCCAAATAACTGAATTTTCATATAATCCAAGCATCAAAGATGGCTTAGTAGGAAGATCTAGGCTTATTTCCATTGTTTTGCTTACACAATGTTTGGGCGAAGGATGAATGAGCCGGGTCCATTCAACACAATTGGCCTGAATTATCTGATCCTAGCATGGCTTATTTTTGTTTCGCTTGGCTTTTCTGTCTGTTGGTGATACAACATCTTCACATCTTGCCGGGGGGGCCAAGACCCAGCCAGTACGCTTGGCCTGGCTTGGCTTATCCGAGCATGCTATGGCTAATTTTTGTTTCGCTTGGCGTATTTGTCGGTTGTTGGATGTGTGAAGCTAGCACCGGCAGGAAAGATATAAATTATGATCGAGATGCTAAGCCTAAGTGATTTAGTGATACATTTTGTCAAACGCTCAGTGTTTCTTTACTCGTCTGTCTAAATTCGTAGGTCAGTTAGCTAATGTTCACAATTCGTTAGATTTGGGGAATTCGCAGTCAGTTGGTTGTGCGCTTGATTGGGGATAGGTTGCTCGCTGTAAGTTGGGGGAAAGTTGTCAATGTTGTTGGTTTCAAGTTTTGCGTGCTTGCTATTTTGATTTAATATTTTGGTAAAGTTGCTTAATACGGTTTTTGGTGTTTTGTATTAATTTAGTCTCGTTGTGTGTGCTTGAAAATTAATTAAACCGCTGTAATTGCATTTTCTGAGTTTCAGTCGGTCAGGTCTGTCCAGTTGTCCAACATCACACACCACCGGTATTCACCTGTAATCTAAATCTTATCCTAATAGTCAAAAGTAGTGTAAAGTGTATTGCTTTACAAAGAGATACATAGCCACAATTTTAAAGAAGCATATTGGCATGAATGGGTGGCCGCTGCATTTTCCTTCTTATAAACAACATGACTCAATGTTTCGTGTCAAATATCATGAAATCCGGAAATTTTCCGGAAATGTCAATGTCAGTTTCGAAATCAGCGCCATCGAATTACCCTGTGGTCAACTTTTGAACAAAATCGGAGACAAAAAGTTTTAGCTTTTTTATTTGAGTACCTACCATATCGACCACTTTTCAAGAATTTTTCAAAATCGGGAATTTTTCGGGGCAAATATCTCGAAAGCCAGAAATTTTCCGGAAATTTCAATTTCTGTTTCAAAATCAGCGCCATCGAATTGGCCTATGACCAACTTTTGTGTAACGACCGAGTTTACGACTGTGTAATAACCTTGTCTGCGTCTACGTATATATTGTCTACGCTGTGCTTGTATCTAATGAGTTCTATCAAGAGTACATAATAACTAAGAGTGTGACAAGCGTCACACTCTTAGTTATCAAGCAGAAAACATCATCTGCACAATAACGGCCTACCCCCCCCCCACAACTGAGTACCTGGTGACCCCCCCACAACTGAGTACCAGGTACACAATTGTGCACGAGCACTCGCTTGTGACCCCCCCCACAACTGAGTACCAGGTACACAATTGTGCACGAGCACTCGCTTGTGACCCCCCCACAACTGAGTACCAGGTACACAATTGTGCACGAGCACTCGCTTGTATGTTTACATGTTGAAGCCAAAAAGTGGCCACCTGCTGATAGAATGTTTTTGGCTTCAACATGTAAACATACAAGCGAGTGCTCGTGCACAATTGTGTACCTGGTACTCAGTTGTGGGGGGGTCACAAGCGAGTGCTCGTGCACAATTGTGTACCTGGTACTCAGTTGTGGGGGGGCCACCAGGTACTCAGTTGTGGGGGGGTAGGCCGTTATTGTGCAGATGATGTTTTCTGCTTGATAACTAAGAGTGTGACGCTTGTCACACTCTTAGTTATTATGTACTCTTGGTTCTATTAATTACGTTGGTTCTTTCTATTTGATTCTAGCTAACATCGTAGTTACTGTTATCGTAGATCATAATCGTAGTTATTGTTGCCGTATGCCGTAGTTGTTGTTTGTTATCATATTGTTGGCTTGACAGGAAATTGTTAGCTTGACTTGTTATTTGATTAGGTATTGTTTGTTTGGTATTATGAGCTTCCTGTCATTTTAAATTACCCTAATCATGCATTTTATGTGTACTTTCCCATTGTTATAAACTTAGTTTCTACGGAAGTGTTATTTGCTTAGTCAGCACCGTCTACGGAAATAATCCTAGTGACAATCACGTGCAACGCAGTATAAATTGCTACGATTTTGCTAAATGCTGTTCTTTTTGACTGCTCGCTTGATTCTGGTAAACGGTAGTCATTAAAGCTAATTTCTGCTACAGGTTTCTTCTTAGGTTATACGAAGTCAGCAGTTAGGTGCGTCACATTTGAGCGAAATGGGAGTAAAAAATTTTAACGTTTCCCTTGGTCTCTGCTGCCATTTTTAAAAATTCCGGGATTCGTCATTCCCGGAACCGGAAAGTACCGGACTGCCCGCCCTTCCGGGAGCACTTTAGGTCACCATACGCCTACATGCAAAATTTCGGCCTGATCGGTCCGATCTCGAGGTCAGGGGACAAGAATCCGGAGGATAAATAAATAAATAACGGACATATAATATATTTACCCAAATTAAAGGTTTGCCTTTTTGTGAAAAAGCGGCAACCCAATAATTTGTCGGTCGTCTTTGTTCCAATTATTTATACGAAAAACATCAGGGCAAGGTTTCTGTACCTTGTTTCTTCTTCTCCCGTATCTTTCTTTTAACCGTTTTCTTTTACAAGACTGTGCTTGCAGCTTTCGATGATTTTCTTCGCTTGGCCATCACCGCGCATGAGAGCTGACTTACTGAAACCAAGAGTACATAATACATAAGAGTATGACAAGCGTCATACGCTATGTATTAACAGCTCGCTAGATCCTCTGCACGCTATCGGCTTACCCCACCCCCATAAATCTGACCCCCCTTATCAATGCAAATTCGACCGCTATGTTTGCACGCTAAAGCTCGAAAACACAACTAGTCTGACCAAAAATATAGGGAGCGAAATAGTTTTGTTTATACGGAATTATCGGTACATTTTTGCTGCAGCAATGTATATATTTTCTGAGCCGTCATGGCATGAACTTTCTTTTGGTTGAAAACAAAATTTGAAAAAATTAAAATTCTTCAAAAGAAGCCGAATTTTTAAGTTTTGAAGGACTCAGTAGATGCCTGGAATTAGCTGTTCGGTGGAAAATTAGCCCATGTCGCAAACATATTGAATCCCTAATATGAGCTTATTTCGTTAAGTATTGCGATAGTTATTCAATTTTTTCGATTTTCGAAATCCTTTGATCTTTGCCGCTTTTCCAACTTTGACTGCATATTACTCGCGACTCACTCAATAGAAAATTTTTCAATTGGATTTCTAGGATCGCTTACGCGTCAGCTTTCATGTGATATATGTGGTTTTTCAAAATTTGAAAATCGATTTATTCCTAAAAATACCACTTTTTGACCCAAAATTTCGACAAAGCGAACGCAGCAAAAGTGAGTAAAAATAGCATAATCATAAAGTTTAATCTGAGCTCAGTCCAACGCTATAAAGTTTTCGTTGCTACGACCTATGTATGTTGCACTCGCACGAATTTTTAAACAATTTCGCTTTTTCCTGCTGCGCCTCAGCGCAGTAGGTCTCTTATGTTTGCTCGGCCAGAGCCCTCACACGCATTTTGCTTGTTCCTGCTGCGCCTCAGCGCAGCAGGTCTCTTATGTTTGCTCGGCCAGAGCCCTCACACGCATTTTGCTTGATAAATATAGGCTTCACCGTAAAAGCGTGTAAGCAATGGTTTAAGATAGGGCTAGTATGATTTGTGTGTGAAATCTTGACTTTCATTCCAAAGAACTTCTATTTCCGATTTATATACATATTACGCATATATGTATGTATGGGTTTACTTTCAATTCCAAAATCGCAAATGTCTATTCTCTGTTCTAATTGATGACTCATTCGTTACAGTTAAACTTTTGTCATTAATATTTCAGTTCAGCAATGATTTCTCAATTAGGTATGTTAAAGCTTACAGGAACCTGTGCTAGTATACATACAAATGCTGAATACTGTAAACATTATTTTCGATATAAACGTGAATTCCTCAATGTTTATAAAAATCTTTAAACTATGTTTTGCACGTATATTTGCTGTAGTAAGCAAACAAGAGCTCTCTTATAAAATAATTAGCTGCGCAGCAGGTTTACAATTACTTAAATGTCCGTCCAGCGGAAGCTGAACCTTTTGCACAAAATCTTGCTTGTTAGCTGTATTTTTGGCTAGTTGACACTATTTGCGGCAAATCAATGCGTTGTTTAAAAATTCATTGCAGAAGAAATATAAGTCGTAGCAACGAAAACTTTATATCGTTGGACGGAGCTCAGATTAAACTTTATGATTATGCTATTTTTGCTCACTTTTGCTGGATTCGCTTTGTCAAAATTTTGGGTCAAAAAGTGGTATTTTTCGAAAAAATCTATTTTCAAATTTTGAAAAACCACATAGATCACATGAAAGCTGACACGTAAGCGGTCCTAGAAATCCAATTTAAAATTTTTTCAATTGAGTGAGTCGCGAGTAGTATCCAGCCAAAGTTGGAAAAGCGGCAAAGATCAAAGGATTTTGAAAATCGAAAAAATGAATAACTATCGCAATACTGGACGAAATAAGCTTATATTCGGAATTCACTGGTAATAGTACTAAAACTAGTACTAAAATGTACTGGTAATTCAGTATAAACAAAGCTATTTCGCTCCCTACAGTTGGTTCAAAGTGCGTCTGTTGCGTGAAAACATAGCGGGCGAATTTCTTTGTCAATTTATGGGGGGGGGTCAACCGATAGCGCGCATCGGATGTAGCGAGCTGATAATAGACAGCGTATGGCGCTTGCCATACTCTTATGTATTGTGTACTCTTGCTGCAACTAATAGAACTCTTCCAGCTTGTTTTTGAACAAGCTAAGTCAACGCAGAGCTAATTTAATGCATTGCAGTGCATTAATCATGCTTTTTTTATACCCCACCTGTGATGCTTTTAGTATATGCAACCAGCCAATGCTGACATAGCAAAGCTATAACCTTAACTACAGGAGCAAAGCAAGCCATTTGGCTACAATTGATAGTAGGCCCGTCCCATATCCACGCTGATAGTATACCTCATTGAACTTAATGTAACGGCCAGTAAGCACCTCCACCACCTTCTTCATTAAAAGATGTCGGATCGGATCGCCCTTCCATTAGTTAGCTTATCAGAAATTGTATAGTTAAATGCAGCCTGCGTTGTGCAGCATGTCATGCCAGACTCAACAAAGGGGGCACAAGTTTAGACTTAGATTGAAATGATTATTAGGAATATGATATATACGTTGTTACAGCTAACGGAAACAGAGGATTTGAGAATCGTACTTGTACAGTTCTCTCGAATATTGTTGATTAGGATTAAATCCAATTAACACAACATGCTTCTAGGGAAATTCAATCGAAAGCGTTTCGTCTAACTTAATTCGAACCTTTTGTTCCTTGTTCTCATATTCTATCCTCACTTTTCCAGTTGATTCGTTGGTCTGCTTAAGCCTAACATTAATAGCATCCCATTTTGAATATGCATTGTTGTGTAGTAAGCAACCCTCAGGAACTGTTACAGAATAATTGTGATAATAATTTTTGATTTGTAGTGTACGACCTTGAAAACATTATTTACTGGAAACGGAAATGCACAAACACAGATCGAAGCGGCGGCTACGAGGCTGTTGTCGAGAGGTTTTAGGATTGGCAATGGCATATCAAAACTGCGATGGTATTGCTAAATAAGGAGCAATTTGATAAACACCAGTCAAATTTAAGCTCTCGGGAGTTGTCCAAGTTGTAATGACTAGCCGTAACTATTGTTTGGCACTGTTTTTTGAATGCCGGGCTTTTGGGCGGCCCGGTCTGGTTGGTTCAGCAGTCCCGGGGAAATTTTCGGCACAGCTCTACTTTAAACTGTTAATTTAGCGGGTATCCTGCCGCTTTCCATATTGGTTAACAGTAAATTTTCATGGTGGGAGGGCAGACCACTGTACTTGACTATGTAGGATATTCCGTTTATGAATAGACCTTACTTATCTGTTGTCGAGGCTTTTACTAACTCGTCGCAAAATGAACCTAGAACATTTCCTTTCAAGGGCAATGTACAGTACTGGTCAAAATTACATTCCCTTTGCATGCTCGTGCACAGGCAGTGAACGCGCGCACAGGAAATGACTGCGGTCACTGCCTGCACTGTGTTCCTAGCTAAGTTAAAGTTAAGTCTATGTTTGCGCCTTCCTTTCAGTTCAGCCTTTAGATGTCTTTGCAAGAGCCAGCATCTTTTTGTTGCTATAAAAGAACCAAGTTTAAATGCCAACAGAGTGTAAACTGGGCTTATACACAGAAAGCCTGACGGAAATGCTCAGCTGTGTTCGGTAATACAGACGTTTATGCCGTCTGACTTCAGAATTGTCAATTGAGCATTGGATTTCTGTTTTCCAACAACGACAAACAATACAACATACTAATACATATTGTGTGTATTGTTTTCATTGGTTTTCATGAGGATTGCATTACATTTTTTGGCTTTGCTGAGCCATACTTCTTTTCGAAAAAGTATCAACCTTTAAAAAGGTTGGGCTACATCAGTGTATTAAAAAAGAAGGCGTCACATTGGCTTTATTTAATAGGGACTGTACTCTTGATAGGACCGAACAATGGGTGGTGGTGGCAGGGCAGGCAAGCTTAAAGACGTCGAAAGTGTAGAAATTAAATATGTAAAGTGGTACTTCAAGCTCAGACCGTTATTTCCTGGTTGCCAGGTTCTAAAAAAACAAACAGATGTCCATGTCCAGCTGGCATAAATTAAAAACTACATAAAACATAAAACTAAAATGATCATTATTGTCCTGTATTATTATAGTATTTGTCCTGTAACCATAAACCGACAAACATGACTAAAGCAAGCCGTCATTGCTTCTATATTATGTATTGAATATAAATATTTCATCATATTTTCCTGTTTAGTAAATTAATTTCCAGAGTTTCGCGGTGTCGATTTTAAAATTGTCAGCTAGTTTGTTTGTCGTTGTTGGAAAACAGAAATCCAATGCTCAATTGGAAGTCAGACGGCATAAACGTCTGTATTACCGAACACAACTGAGCATTTCCGTCAGGCTTTCTGTTTTCTGTGTATAAGCCCAGTTTACACTCTGTTGGCATTTAAACTTGGTTCTTTTCTAGCAACAAAAAGATGCTGTGGGGCGTTTCACAAAGGGCTCATAGCGCTAAGAACTCCTAAGTTTACTACTTATGAGAAAAGTTAGGAGAATGGTGTTTCACGAAGAGCTCCTAAACTAAGAGACCTCCTAAATCGGCTCTTAAAATTAGGAGCCCAAAATCGGACTCATAACGCACTCTCAAGTGCTAATTGCCCAAATATTTAGTCAAGATAAAGGTGTGATGTATTGTATTCCTCCAGAAAAGTTCTGTAAAAGCTTATTAGTCATTTTATGAGTTTCAACTGATGAATATGAAGTATAAATATATAATAGCAAATATTTGGAATTTCGACATTGCTGTTGTCAAAAAATAAGAAACAAGTTAATTTTATCCTTGCATTTAAATTTGAGAATGTTCGATTTAAATGATCTATTTATTACCATATTTAGTAGGTGGATTTAGTATAAAGTCATTTTAACTTTAAGTCTTTAAGTCTTTATTTTAACTTTTCCAGCACACCTGATAAGTTCCCAGCGTGAAAGTGCTTTGAAAGTTAAGAGAAAGGCGCTAAGAGGGGGTTATGAGCGAATGTCTAGGAGCAGTTTAGGAGGAGCTTTGTGAAACAGTTTAGGAGCCGCTCATAAATTGCTCGTAAACTGCTCATAAGAGATAAGATAGGAGGGACTTAGGAGCTAGATTTAGGAGCCCTTTGTGAAACGCCCTACTGGCTCTTGCAAAGACATCTAAAGGCTGAACTGAAAGGAAGGCGCAAACATAGACTTAACTTTAACTTAGCTAGGAACACAGTGCAGGCAGTGACCGCAGTCATTGCCTGTGCGCGCTCACACTGCCTGTGCACGCGCATGCAAAGGGAATGTAATTTTGACCAGTACTGTATCTTGCAATGAATATCGAAATGGAGATTTAAGAATCACCTGTATAATTTTCAAAACCTCACGAGCAAGTTTGAATGGCTGACTTTTAACAAGCACTTCGGTGGAATCTTCTGATTCTATCTTGAAAGTTTCTGGGCATGCATTTCCCCTTCAGATTTCGTTCTATTCTTCCATTTTCTTAATTTTACATACTTAAGAAATTTTAGCAAACCAGACCCAACATACGGTAACAGCAGATGAATCCAAATACAAGCCTTGAATTTTGTAATATAAAGATGCTGATTTGACAGATTCGGTAAATACGTTGCAACGTGTGGTCGACTATAACTGAGGCCTTACCTATAACTGGAATAAACTATCATTTTATTCAAAATACAAACAGAAAAGAGAAACACAAAAAGTTTGAACACACATAATTTGCCAACAAAAAAGACAAGCATAAGACAGACATTAAAACTCATCTGTGATTCCTCAACCAGATACCCACACCAGAAAGTTGGCAAAACTATTACAATCCTTAAAATTTTATTCCTCGAATTTATTCATCGTAATTCTTCCAAAATTGCCACCGCATCTCTTTCATCATCATCATCACCACCACCATCATCATTTCCAATCTCCATATCACTCCATTCCCCCTCTTCCACCGTAGAAGCCTGTTTCGCCGCACCAGGACGCAACATCGCAGCACCGTCAGAGTGACCCGTCGGTGATTCCTCGTCAGACAGCTGGACGACTTCCGTTGACGCAGCGGAAGTTGACGGCTGTCGGCGAGCGTCACCACAGTTCGTCAGGTGCAACTTTTCCAGCTCACGGGGATAGTTCTACAACAAGTTAAACCACACGACTACAAGATCAAATATAGTTACATTTGCACAAATACTTATTTTACACTAAAATTAATTTCAAATGCAATTCTAATGTAGCAACCGTAGGAACTAGGAACGAGAGTTTATACGAAAATCATATTAATTCGTTAACATGACCAATTACACAGCGTAGCATTATTTACGTTTCGGAAAGCTGAAAATCAGAAGCATTTAGATTTGCGGTAGCAGAAACTGGTGAGTGAATCGATTCTGATCCTGATATTTTTGGCCACACACGCACATGTTCAACGTTTGTGCTGAATTCATGGTAGTTTAGTCGTCATTTTGTATGCCCCCCTTCCAAAACCAATACTTGCATGTGTCTCGCGCAAGTGTTAAATAAATTAATTAAATAAAAATATTCCAGCAATATTTAAAGTTTAATAGACAGAAACGTTTAACTCCTCCCTCAGCGCCAACAGGAAAGAATGACGGGTGATGTTGCAATTATTGCGCCCACAATCAAAGAAACCAAGAAGAGAAACTAACCAGGAAGTGTTCCACCGGTTGAAAATAGTTGAAATGTGATCGAACCGGGACCGTATGGCCCTGTTCAGTTATGGTCTGCAGATGGTCCTGGTCGTCTCGTAGCCAGCGTTTCCTAAAAAAACAAGGCAACATAGGCTTACGACAGTCAGGAATCGTCAAGCAATAAGCTATGTAAACATGTATATGTCGTGTCTATGAATTCCCGAAATTGCCGACTTCTAGAAATCGACAAAGAATTTTGCTCACTTCAATAAATCAGCAATAGCCTCGCCGAATTCTAGAAATGGGCAAGACATTTTGCTCCAAGGCCTCTGCCTCTAGAATTCAGCAAAATTTTTGTCTATTTCAAGAATTCACAAAGGCTGTTGTCGATGAGCAAAATTACTTGCTGCTTTCCAGAAATCAGCAATTCGGGAATTAGGCACGACATATTTCTATGTGGCACAAATTCAAAATGTAAAAAACTAAAGGATGACATGAAAATTTCGACGCATGAGTTTCAAGATCATGTTAAACAAACGTTTACGCAAAGACAGCGATCGTTCCTACAATGTGGTCATGAACACCGAACTGGAGGGCACTGAAAGGTCAGCCATTTTTAATTAGATTTAAAATGGTGGCTTAAGCCTGCTGAGGGAGGGCGGAAGCCACCTCATTCGAGGAGACCCCGAATGAAATGACCCCATAAATTCCAAAACCTCAACCCCAAAAATTGCCAAATGTTACCATTTATGCCCTACATTTTCAAAAAATTCGGCTTTGCAGAATTTTTAACGACATTTTCGCTATTTTAGCCTTAAAATAGGGGCGCACATAAGGGGGGCGGGGGCTGGCGCCCCCCCCCTCCGAAACCAGATGTACAGGAAAAAGTTTATTGTTTATTAAAAAGCGCGGACACAAAACTTCAAAATTGATTAAAAAAACTTATTAGTCGTTTTTATGTTACACATTAAATACTTAATTTTTACGGCAGTGACTTATGAGTACGTATATCTATATGCTTTCTTATGAAAATCCTTCATTTGAAGGATACTTATGAATGCTGTCGTTCATAATGGATGACGGAACCTTATGAATACCCGTCGTTTTTGACGTTCGGGGACATTTATTGCTTTATATGTGGGCATTAATTCTTTGTAAGGTGTATATGTGCACTTAAACATCACGTATGGCTGGAGTTGATCGCCAGGGGACGAAACGACATTTATTTATTGAAAACGGGTGGTCAATTTCAAAGAAAAATAACCTGATTGTAAGCCCCTGATGAGTCCCACAATCAGGTCCGTCGGGCATAACAAGGCGATCCATATATGCGATCACTGTGCACAATGATACTGTATGTCACAGCTGTACAGTCGTAAAGGTCAATGGTTACTATCTACATTAAGCTTTGCTCTTTTGTGTTAATTGATTTCATTTTTGCTTAACTTACCCTTATTTTAGCGTTTTAAACCTTTTAATGGCAACTTTTTTAAGATTTTCATAAATTTTGGCTTTAGTCAATTTTTGCTTAATTTAAGCTTATGTTTGCTTTTCAAACCTAATTTTCAAACATTTCTCAACTTCGCCCCCCCCAAACCCCCAAAAATCACCAAGAAATAAACCACAAATATTCTACGGAAAAGAATACATACAAGTACAAACTTTCTTTTTAAGTTCATATGGACATTAAATCAGTCGGCTCAACTTGCAATGTGCAATTCGACTGTGTTGAAGGTTGGATACACACTGGATTCTATTTTCTATTTCAGAAGCTAATTCCACCGAAGCTCGCGTAAACCAGTAAGTTAAATGTCGAAGGTGATTCTAGATCAGCCAGTAACCTAATTTTTCGGGATCTTTGCAACAAGAAGTCGTAAACACAGCTTCCTAATTTTGGTGTGAAATCATAACCAACCAGCCCCTTTCAAACTGGAGTTTCTTTTATTCACTTCTCCATCCATTTCTGTGCACAACTAAATCTTTTTCGGTCACTAGCTTATGAAAGTTTATACCCCCCCCCCTTTTACAGGATTTGGTCAGTCTAAGATTCTTAGAAATCCAAACAAAACTGGCTAAAGCTTAGCTATAGTACAATATTACATGTGAAATAAACATGAAACCACTTTATGACCCTCATTTCCTCATGAAATAATAAAAAACAAACAAAAATCCAAAACCGTCACGAATTTCAAGATTTCCATTGTGGGACTATTGTGGGAAGGTAACAGGAGTCCGTGTAGGGCTTAAAGCCTTGAAGGGCCGGCCCCCCTTCCACGGATGTAGTCATCATTTGAGGTGACACTCCTGGCTCTACGGCTGTGTATCCGGGGATGAGCACCGGCACCCCTTGTCCCTGAAGCAGGGATGGAGATATTCTCCAGGGGTCACCTTTACCTTTACCTTTTACCATTCACCAAAGTCTTAGACTCACCTAAACGCTTCCAGTGCTGCCTGTTCATCGCCAGCCTCTGCCCAGTCGGACGCAGGTCGGCTAGGCTGAGAATCATCCGCCGCAGCGCGCAGTGGCTCCAGAAAGTCTCGCCGCAGCTTCCCGCCATCAATGTTGAGACTGACAGTCTTGTAGAGTCGTTCCTTTTCGCCGCCCAGGGCCGATGTCAGGCCGGCCCGAAAGATGGCATGCTTTCGGAGACGCAGCAAGTCTGTACTGGTGCTCAGCGGACCACCGGAAATGGAAGCGGAGACGATGGAAGAACCTGAAATAGAGCAGGAATAACAAGAATGTACCTAATTGCAGGAATTGAGGATAATAAAACTACAGGTTCACTCTGATATTAAACTTTATGTACCATCACAAAACTGTACTGTGCAAATTTCATCTTAAGTTTAGTTCTCTGTCATTTATCATCTTGCCCTCTACGGTTTGAAATGGTTCTTGAGGTTTGCTCCCATCAGACTGCGTGGGGGCTGGAGCGGCGAAAGGGTCCTCCAAAATGTCACTACAGTTTGGATTCGACCGTGCCCCGGCAGGCAACCGAAGGTGCTGTAGTGAAACGTTTTTGTTTCGTTATTTCTATCACCTACACCACCAATAGTTTTACTCAAATATAGAACGAGATATGCTCATAGTCAAATATTATGTTGTAGTTACATGTCACCTGTACCGTAAGTATGTACTATTAATAATCGATGAACGAATTAAAGTAATCAGGGCATATACGTAACATACCAGCAGAAGATGAAGTGCTTTCCGCAGCCAACAGTCTACAATAATATAGACAACTGTAAAATTAACAGACTTGTAAAGAACATAAACATGCACACCGTTCGCAGGCATAAAATATAGCATAGAATCAACTAAGGAACAACGAAAAATAGCCGTGATTTCCTGCAAAACTGGAGTACTACACACAGCGTAATGTGTTCAATCGTATCAAACCTTTGAACGCAGGCACTTTTCTCAGGTTTCAATTTTTCCATGGGGGATAGTATATACCTCGGGGACGCTTGTGCGGTCCATAACAAAATTTTGGAAAGAAAGCGTACTAAAGTATATTTTTAAAAATCCGCTCTAGCTTTCCTGCTCCAGCATTAAAACGTACTCAATGTCGCTGCCAGTCCGGATTCTCCGTAATTCTTCATAGTGCCTCTTCAAACTTCTAAAACAAATCAATGAAGAGCAGTATTTTTAATACTGGATCATCATTAGGAAAAGGGAACAATGTGGTATTAATGTAATGTAATGATAAGAGGATGGCAATAAATACCTTTTTCATGAAACCAAAACTAGCCTTTGCAAGCTCTGCAAGCCCGCCAACACTACAATATCGTCCAAAAGGTGTTCACTGTATCGGTTCGACAGGCAGAATATAATTAATTTTAAACTTGTATGTATCACATTATGCATATACTAAAAAATTAAAAGGATCACCAGGTTCCTCGGAGCCGCGTGTTCATAAAGCCACCGAGGTGATAGAATCAACTTGTGGGAGGAGCGGGCTAGGAAATGGAGCGAAGAACTCGGACAAGAAAGCATGCCAAGTTCAATGTCACTTATGCCCGGACGGTCGAATGGTTAAGCTGTTCGATTTAGAATACAATACTCAGTGCAAAGTTTGAAGCCCTGCAGCTGCAAGTCTTTCACAAATCCTCTTGAGCAAAGGACTACGTCATGTCGGTTTGTCGTGGGCACTAAAGCGCAATGACTTGAATGGTCAATACCGGTCATATGCAAATCTGCTCCAGGGTTTTCTTTAGTGGGGGTGGTTGCGGGGGCGCGTCTAACCTTTGTCCCCTCCCCTCGACCCCTTTGCCACCACTATTTGGGGCTTACCCTCAACTCTACAAACTATAAGTTCCCAGAAAAGTTTAAGGATTTTCGGTCAAATTTTTGGTCTAAAATTGGGTATTTTGATGCTAAAACTTAATTTTAGCCCCAGCACTTCATAGCTTACGTAGATATAACAGTATATGTAGAAAATAGGCTATTTTTACCGTATTTTAAGAATTAGGTCATGTTTTTCGCCTGGAGAAAATCCAGTTCTCTGGTAGTAACCTTTACGTCTACCTTCCTTCACCTAGTGTTATACTATGTGACACTGTGTCATACTGTAGCGGCTGACTAACTGACTATAACAAATCTATCGTACAACAAACGGCAAATCTGTCTAGACCAGAAATGTCGATAACTTGAAACTATAGACGAAGTTAGGTTGCAACGCTTCAACTTGAGTCGAGTCGTCTGCAAACAATGCACGTTCTACAGGTATATATCACCACTTTCGAGAACTAGTCAAACGGTTTGCCTAAAAATAAGCCAGGCAACCAGGCCAAAGATGAAAAGTTTCTCGAAAAATCCAACGGCGCGCAATAAGCAAATAAAACCAGATCGTCTTATCGATTTAAGTTTAAGTACGTATGGTATATATTATATATATACCTCAAAACTGTTTCATTGTCATCCGCCTGCTGTTTAACCGTAACCAACTGTTGCATACAAGCAATGGCTTTGGATCTCAATTCTTGAACAGATTTCGGCTTTGACACAGACAGAGAGGAGTCTCCAGCTGAGACGATTTCAGGTTCAGGCGACAAACCATTGTTTAGACCACCACCAGAACTGCTCCGCTTAGATAACTTGGGAGAACAAGATTTCTCGGAAGATTTTGGAGTAGCTGCAAAAAAACAAAGATTCAGATAAAATAAAAATAAGATAAAATCGAACAAACATTGTTAATCAGCTATGATAACATTACAAATCATGCCGAATCAGTCTACTACTTTGGCAGTGACGCTTGCGCCTGGTTATGCTGCAGTAGAGTGCTGCGGAAGTACAGCATGGCTTATAACAAACTACAGATAACTTTCTGCAACTTTCTAAAATATTCTTATTTGTAGTGGATGAGAGTTTTTCTGCCAAAATCAAGAAAAATGGAGAAAAATGGAGAAAAAAAAGGAGCTTCGTCACTTCGCTTCGTAGAGTGGAGCATGCGTACGCGCGAATATGGGTTGTTCAGCGAAGCTGGTCCATATTAGTGAGCTTGTAACCTAGTCCTCCTGGCATTTACAACCTGCCCCTCCCAAATTTAACGTTTTAAAACCTAGTCCTCTGTCCGCTTAAAATCCAGCGTCACCCATATTGATTTTTCATGCTCCATCGGAGCATTTTTGTTCTGGTCCTATTTCATTTTTAAGGTTCTCAGTAAAACTTAAGCAAAAATGTTAAAGCTTTATGAAAGAAACTTTAAAAATTCCCCCAATAATTACGTAACAATCAACCGAGCCATAGAACAAAGAAGCTTGAAAAGTACCAATTTCTCCAATTTTCTTGATTTTGGCAGAAAAACCCTCATCCACTACAAATAAGAATATTTTAGAACGTTGCAGAAAGTTATCTGTAGTTTGTTATGAGAAATGCTGTACTTGAGCAGCACTCTACTGCATCGCAACCAGATGCAAACTTTGCTGTCAGTGAAAGAAAGTTATTCGGTACGATTTCTAATGCTCTGCCGATCTTGTGTGCAAAATTTCGGACGACTGCAACTTTTGTGTAGCTAGTTATAGGCCGTGCTGTACTTCAGTAGCACTCTACTGCAGCGCAACTAGACACAAACATCACTGCCAAAAAGGAGACTTATACGGCATGATTTCCAATGCTATTCTGCACATGCCTGCAGAATTTCAGACGATTGCAACTTTTGTGTAGCTAGTTATAGGCCGTGCTGTAGTTCAGCAGCACTCTACTGCAGAGCAACTATACAGTAACATCGTAATAAGTATACGAAACCTATTTATAATAGTTTGTCATGTCCTAAACTATCTGTATGCCGAATTTCAAATGCCAGTGACAAATGAATAACTTGTCATCGACGGTGCTGTTTTGGGACCGCACATACAGCACGGTGGAAGCTAGAGAGTGCACCAACTAACATAGCAACAGTTCCCCCTTACTACAGACACAATTATCACCAAGTTTCATATGTTTAGCCGTTTACGGTAAGTCTACAGACAGCGTGCTATGGTTGCCGCATAACAGTACAGTACGTACATAACAGTACAGTACGACAACAGCACCGCACAGCGCTACGACTATGCTCATCGTGTTCAGCGACCCCGATAACCCTTATATGCGTCACACTATATGGCCCAAAACAGCATATTTAGGCCTATTTTTGACTATTTCCTGTAGAGTTGGGACTTAATTTTCCGAAAATCGCTATTTGGCCGTACCAACTTTGAGCCGGCTGCCTGAACGAACCCGGACAGATATCGAAAATCGCCCTCGTTATGACACGCTACCCATCCCAAAATTTCTTATGTAACAAGCCGAGTATCTCTAGCTTGTTCCCTGAACCCTGTAGCCGTGACACAAAATTGGCCTTTTTTGGCATCTTAGCGGTCAGGCCACCTTTGGCCGGCCGGGCCGGGCAGCGGAAAATTGTCCAAAAGGTACATTAACACATACTATCAGAAAAACCAAACTTCACCAGCTGAAAATGCCCCGATCGTTCAGTTTGTGAGTTAAATGGCCTAAAAGTTTGCCTAAAACGGCTTCCCCAAGCGTGACTTACACGGAAAAAAACAAACGGACCTAACTTGTCCGGAATCGAAAATTTTGACCAAAACTTTTTTGCTGCTTGTTGGACTCGTCTTGCTGATTCCAACGATACCAAATTTGTCTAGTTTCGTTGAGTATTTAGCTGGCACGGTGCTCGAACGGGTCTCTAAGGGCCGCGCTGAGCCTTTTACACCCATATTATAGGGGGAGCGCTAATCGCGCCCCCCTATAATATAATCGGAGGGAGAACTAACCTGGAAGTGGTGGGGAAAACTAACCCCTCTGTCTGGGCGATAGGGATGAGCCAGCGGGTTCAAATTTTCTACGCAAGTTGGCAGAGCCCACTTATATATATTTAGAAGGATGGTGAAAACGTTCTGTAGCAGTTAGAACATATATAACTCTTCATAGTTTTAATGAGAATTGGCATTGCTCTTGCCAATACTGCCAGTTTCGAATTTATAAATTTCGATAGAAATAGAAATTTATATATATATATAACTGGATTGCTCCACCGGCTAGTACTGGAGAGTCCAAAATGTGAATACTCTGGTTGTTTCCCCCGACCTCTACAATTTCCAGGAAAAAGACACGATTTAGAGCACAAGTTTTTGTTCACAAAATCCAGTTAACATACTAATCACAATTATTTCAAAAATTATGAGATTTTTGTCAAAATTTTGCTAACTTTTTATTATACACCTTGTCTTAAACGTAAACGGAAATCCGGATATTTTTCACAAATGGGATATTATTATCGGGATATCCAGTGCACATGACTACTAGCCATGTTTTAGAAATATGACCGGACCGGACCAACCAACTTTTCAGGTGTTAGATCCCCCTTTTGAAAAACAAATGGCAATTTGGAATAAAACGTAACAAAATACATTCAATAACTTAATCATTAATTCCAATCAGGTCAATCATTATTAAGCCAGTACTCGTCATCTCTTTTCTACTGATGGATTCACTTCTTCGTATGATTCTTTATTCACCGTTTAGATCTCGAAATTCATTTTTTAGCCTTTGTGAAACTCCTTTCATTACACAATGTTGGCCAAATACCACATTGTCCATGCAAAACCAATATAACTCAAAAACTCGAAACCAACATAATAAAAATTTAAAAAACTATAATCGATTTGAGATTTGTTCCAACACCACAATTGTTTCTGGATTTTACAGTCGCACCTTCCCATTCTTAATGATCGGACGCGAAACGAGCTTGACCATTGCCAGCATTTGTAAAGATGACACCGAGTTTCTACCAGTAATCAAAAAATGAAATTAGTTTTCTTAAATTGCATGCGCTCTGTCTGCCCTCAGATATCTATTTCTGATTAAGTAGGCTTTGCGTTTAATTGTTATCAGTTCTGAATTTCTTGAGTTCCTAGCTAAGAAGCGGTTTCATATGTACACGGTTTGGGGGGGGATCATTTTTGTCGTTTTAGTTTTTATTACTCTCACATTCTCAATGTTTTGTTGTTGTTCTAGGTTGAGACGATTGGATTTGCGATTAATTTGGTTGTGCTGTTGTTCCCAAAATTCTTTATCAAATAAAACGGGAACAATATTTAGCATAGTTAATTTTTAGAAAATTTTATTGTCGATCCCCTCCCCGTCCCTCGAAATGTCATTTGAAGGCGATTATTATAGGTGTACCACCTGTTTGGGTGGGGGGAGTAAAAAGCCCAAGTTTGGCTTGGGAAGGTCTCAAAAATCGGAAATTTTTTCAAAAAACTACCCAAATTTTCTCAGATTAAAATGGCCATTTTTCTAGCCAATTTTTGCAATTTTTCGAAAATTTTTTGCGAAATTTTTTGCAATTTTTACTAAGTTTGGATTTTGGAGCCCATTTTAGGGGGGGGGGTCGGAGCTCGCCTTGGAGGGGGGATAGTCAAGGTCGGGGAGGGGGTCTCACAAATCTCAGAAATGCCCTATAAACGAAAATTTCAAGTTTTTCGTCATTAAAACTTATGTTCACTTTCAGTTTTTTAACGTTTTAAGAGCTTTTCTTTTACTGTGAAAACCATCAAGAATTTGTTTCTTTATTTCTGTCGTTTTGGGCGAAATTTTAATCCTTTTTCATTCTGACTTATAGGAATTTGTTCCATTCGCACCAATTCTTTAGCATTTACAGAATTTCGAAAGCTATGTATTATGGAAATGATGTTCATAGCAGCATCAATAACGACGCTCACTTAATCCAAGGACCGCTGACTCAGGTTTCAGCTTCAGCTGTTGGTAACAGTTCTTCATGGAATACATCCGGGATCCCTTATGGTTTGTTTCTCTTCTCCCTTTCTTACCTTTCCGCGCTGCCTGGGTCCGCGCCGCGCACGAGCACTTTTTTGAGGTATCACAGTGTGGAGCCCCTACCGTTGATGATAAGATGAGAATCTTCACAAAAATTAATTATCCAATTTTCAGAGAAATTTAAATTTTCTTAAAGATAAGCAAAACATGCCTGACGGCTTAACATCTCTCCGAGTCCCCAGTTTTAGGGTTTATATATAAGTTCTCACTCTAAACTAACTGGCGCAACGTCAACGCAACGTTTAAATTTAAAGTGCGTAATTTTAAAGCACCCTCTTTCAAGATTTATGATGCTACCCTTAAACTATACGTATGTCTTGTTGTATTCTTGAAACGTTTCCTTCTTTTGGAAAACTTCTTAGAACCTGAAGCCAGTTTTTGCAGCAAGTTTTTTTGGATATTAGAAAATTTGAAATAACGTAGTACTGGCGTGAACAAGGCGTGATTTACTCGGGATTAAAAAAATAAAAGAAAATGAAAAAGTTGTTCTGAACGCGCTAACATACTTTTCCTATTCCCAGTAAAATCTTTTCTAAAGAAGAATATTATATACGTTTACAAAAAATTTTATTTGAAAACGTTTGTGTCGTGTCGATTGACATTTGCATGATCCCCACCACGGCCCCATCACAAGAAAACATCCCCCCTTTAAACGAAGCCTTCCCCTCCGTGTCCGTCATGTACATACCTAGTATGTACGTAGTTCTTAACGTCCGTAGACTGTATGTAACGGGAGTGGGGTAGAACGGGGCATACCTGCAAGAAGAAAGAAGAAACTTGGCTGTATCTACTACTCATCTGCACGACTGCATGGATTTCTTATTTATATACTAAAATTACTTGTTTTCATTCATATAAACCGATTTATTTATTTATACAAATATATGTCGGCAGATGACAGGTAAGCGTGCATAACAATAAGTTTTTTCGGAGCAGTGTTCTGTTTATTTTCTATAGATAAACTTTAAAAAATGGACCTTTAGCACTAATTCGGATTTTAATTTTAATGGATTAAACGTAGAAGAATTTGTTAATTTTAGAATTGGACAAACATAAATGGAAGATATCATTGTTTAGGCTATTACTCCGCCTACTCGACAGACTATTATGCCGCCAATTCCACTCAGCAACCGCCGCCACAGCAACAGCAATATGCGGTGCCTCCACAGCGACCGAGAATACAACGTCCACAGGTGGCTAGATTTCGTACTTCCGCTCCATCTCTGCCACAACAACGCCCTGGCTTTCTTAGAGGTCAGCAGTATCGTACTGCTCTCCCTGGCCCCGCCGCGGTGGTTCCAGTGCCACATCCCACTCTTTCCCGCCAAAGGTTGCCTCTGAAGCGCAAGCGACCACCACCTGTTTCCCAGCAAGGGGGAGGTCCTTCCCTTTATGGAAATTTTGTGCAAACGGACAAACGGAAATCCCTTCGTTATGATGATGTCGTGGTGATTGATGAACTGCCAGAACTATCTCTGAGAAAATGTAAGCTGTTTGGAACTTAGGGTTTGGGTTCAAGCTATTTGATATGTTTTCCAATGTGTGTTTGTTTTCAAAAGGGGGATCTAACACCTGAAAAGTTGGTTGGTCCGGTCCGGTCATATTTCTAAAACATGGCTAGTAGTCATGTGCACTGGATATCCCGATAATAATATCCCATTTGTGAAAAATATCCGGATTTCCGTTTACGTTTAAGACAAGGTGTATCATAGGGGTCGCGGCAGCGACCCCTATAATATGTGTGAAAAGTGGCTGGAGACAGTGTAAAATAAGCTGCGCAAAATCCTGCGCAGATCCTGCGCAGATTTCATGCGCAAATTGTAGAGCACATCGAGTTTAGTATGTCTGTGAAGTTTCAGCCCCGTATCACTTACCGTTAAAAAGTTGCGCCCCGGACCGGTTATGGCGGCGATGTTTTTTTTTCCGGTTTCTCCTATTTGATGGTTGTATTGTACATAATGTTCGCCGCTTTCACGTGATCTGCAGCGGTGGGCCAACCTAAAGGGCTATGGGGTCTAGTAGTACCCTCTAAAGAATTTAAGAATCACAACTTTTTTTGCGCCGCAGCTGCGCCACAGCGCCGCAGTGGCGCCGCAAAGTCGGCTCATAGCGAAAAGTGACCATTTTTGTGGTCGTCGCTCAGGTCGAACGTTACGAGCTGGAGCTGATTTCTTTTTATATTCAGAAATTACATATATTGAACTAACTAACGGTCCAGGTTGCGTTTCTCTATCACTTCCCTAGCGACCACAGTGGTCCGTCAAAGATGGCGAAAATTCGAAAAATGAAAAATCGAAATTTCTCGCTATCTATTTAACTTTGAACGCTCAAATCTTCCATACAATGGTTTTCTGGCACGGAGAATCGATTCCCGCAGTCAGTTTTACCGTCAGACCCACCCATCTTGCTGGGCTGGTTCCACTTTGCCGTCGGCAGGGTCAAGTCGGAAACCGCTTCCTGGAGGTCCATAGTAGGCTTTACCTGGCCTCTCAAAACTTCGTCTATAGGGGTTTTCTGGTGCGCCCAGCTCATTCCCGGTGTCCTTTTTGCCGTAGGACTCATCCATCTTGCTGTGCTGGTTCCACTTTGCCGTCTGGAGGGTCATGTCGGAAACCGCTTCCTGGAGGTCCATAGTAGGCTTTACCTGGCCTCTCAAAACTTCGTCTATAGGGGTTTTCTGGTGCGCCCAGCTCATTCCCGGTATCCGTTTTGCCGTCCGACGTACCTATTTTGCTGGGCTGGTTCCACTTTGCCGTTTGAAGGGTCAGTCGGGTGGGGGGTCAAGTGGTCGAAAATAAAATTTTTCAAAAGTGGTCAAATTTGGTACCAAATGAAAGCCCTAATCGAGCTGAGCAAGTTTTGTCATAGAACTGCATGCTCAAAGTGGCTGTAGAGTGCTGTGGTGGGGTGGGGTGGGGACTTAGGCGATTTTCGGTCAAAAATGAAAGTTTTCAAAAGTGGTCAAATTTGGTACCAAATGAAAGCCCTAAGCGAGCTGAGCAACTTTTGTCATAGAACTGCATGCTCAAAGTGGCTGTAGAGTAATTGTGGTGGGGTGGGGTGGGGACTTCGGCGATTTTCGGTCAAAAATGAAAGTTTTCAAAAGTGGTCAAATTTGGTATCAAATGAAAGCCCTAAGTGAGCTGAGCAACTTTTGACATGGAACCATCCACCAATATTTGCTGTGCCAAATAACGTCACGTGCCCATGAAACTTTTGTATTTACTTCTTCAACCGGAATTTAAAGGATATATATATACGATACTGCCAACACACACATATTATCCCCTTTTGTGCGGAGCATTTTTGTTACTTGTAATAAAAAGTTAGCAAAATTTTGACAAAAATCTCATAATTTTTGAAATAATTGTGATTAGTATGTTAACTGGATTTTGTGAACAAAAACTTTGCTCTAAATCGTGTCTTTTTCCTGGAAATTGTAGAGGTCGGGGGAAACAACCAGAGTATTCACATTTTGGACTCTCCAGTACTAGCCGGTGGAGCAATCCAGTTATATATATATATATAAATTTCTATTTCTATCGAAATTTATAAATTCGAAACTGGCAGTATATATTGGCAAGAGCAATGCCAATTCTCATTAAAACTATGAAGAGTTATATATGTTCTAACTGCTACAGAACGTTTTCACCATCCTTCTAAATATATATATATATATATATATATATATATATATATATATTCGTATATATATACGTAAATCACTTTTTGGGGTCGAAACTATATAAAATTTTTCAAATGTCAAAAAAATGCACAAGTCCGATTTAGCATTAATTTTCTGTGGTACGTGGGGTGGGCTCTGCCAACTTGCGTAGAAAATTTGAACCCGCTGGCTCATCCCTATCGCCCAGACAGAGGGGTTAGTTTTCCCCACCACTTCCAGGTTAGTTCTCCCTCCGATTATATTATAGGGGGGCGCGATAGCGCTCCCCCTATAATATGGGTGTAAAAGGCTCAGCGCGGCCCTTAGAGACCCGTTCGAGCACCGTGCCAGCTAAATACTCAACGAAACTAGACAAATTTGGTATCGTTGGAATCAGCAAGACGAGTACAACAAGCAGCAAAAAAGTTTTGGTCAAAATTTTCGATTCCGGACAAGTTAGGTCCGTTTGTTTTTTTCCGTGTAAGTCGTCACGCTTGGGGAAGCCGTTTTAGGCAAACTTTTAGCCCGTTTAACTCACAAACTGAACGATCGGGGCATTTTCAGCTGGTGAAGTTTGGTTTTTCTGATAGTATGTGTTAATGTACCTTTTGGACAATTTTCCGCTGCCCGGCCCGGCCGGCCAAAGGTGGCCTGACCGCTAAGATGCCAAAAATGGCCAATTTTGTGTCACGGCTACAGGGTTCAGGGAACAAGCTAGAGATACTCGGCTTGTTACATAAGAAATTTTGGGATGGGTAGCGTGTCATAACGAGGGCGATTTTCGATATCTGTCCGGGTTCGTTCAGGCAGCCGGCCCAAAGTTGGTACGGCCAAATAGCCATTTTCGGAAAATTAAGTCCCAACTCTACAGGAAATAGTCAAAAATAGGCCTAAATATGCTGTTTTGGGCCATATAGTGGGACGCATATAAGGGTTATCGGGGTCGCTGAACACGAAGAGCATAGTCGTAGCGCTGTGCGGTGCTGTTGTCGTACTGTACTGTTATGTACGTACTGTACTGTTATGCGGCAACCATAGCACGCTGTCTGTAGACTTACCGTAAACGGCTAAACATATGAACCTTGGTGATAATTGTGTCTGTAGTAAGGGGGAACTGTTGCTATGTTAGTTGGTGCACTCTCTAGCTTCCACCGTGCTGTATGTGCGGTCCCAAAACAGCACCGTCGATGACAAGTTATTCATTTGTCACTGGCATTTGAAATTCGGCATACAGATAGTTTAGGACATGACAAACTATTATAAATAGGTTTCGTATACTTATTACGATGTTACTGTATGGTTGCTCTGCAGTAGAGTGCTGCTGAACTACAGCACGGCCTATAACTAGCTACACAAAAGTTGCAATCGTCTGAAATTCTGCAGGCATGTGCAGAATAGCATTGGAAATCATGCCGTATAAGTCTCCTTTTTGGCCCGCAGTGATGTTTGTGTCTAGTTGCGCTGCAGTAGAGTGCTACTGAAGTACAGCACGGCCTATAACTAGCTGCACAAAAGTTGCAGTCGTCCGAAATTTTGCACACAAGATCGGCAGAGCATTAGAAATCGTACCGAATAACTTTCTTTCACTGACAGCAAAGTTTGCATCTGGTTGCGATGCAGTAGAGTGCTGCTCAAGTACAGCATTTCTCATAACAAACTACAGATAACTTTCTGCAACGTTCTAAAATATTCTTATTTGTAGTGGATGAGGGTTTTTCTGCCAAAATCAAAAAAATTGGAGAAATTGGTACTTTTCAAGCTTCTTTGTTCTATGGCTCGGTTGATTGTTACGTAATTATTGGGGGAATTTTTAAAGTTTCTTTCATAAAGCTTTAACATTTTTGCTTAAGTTTTACTGAGAACCTTAAAAATGAAATAGGACCAGAACAAAAATGCTCCGATGGAGCATGAAAAATCAATATGGGTGACGCTGGATTTTAAGCGGACAGAGGACTAGGTTTTAAAACGTTAAATTTGGGAGGGGCAGGTTGTAAATGCCAGGAGGACTAGGTTACAAGCTCACTAATATGGACCAGCTTCGCTGAACAACCCATATTCGCGCGTACGCATGCTCCACTCTACGAAGCGAAGTGACGAAGCTCCATTTTTTTCTCCATTTTTCTCCATTTTTCTTGATTTTGGCAGAAATACTCTCATCCACTACAAATAAGAATATTTTAGAAAGTTGCAGAAAGTTATCTGTAGTTTGTTATAAGCCATGCTGTACTTCCGCAGCACTCAACTGCAGCACAACCAGACGCAAGCGTCACTGCAAAAGTAGTAGACTGATTCGGCATGATTTGTAATGTTATCATAGCTGATTAACAATTTTTGTTCGATTTTATCTTATTTTTATTTTATCTGAATCTTTGTTTTTTGCAGCTACTCCAAAATCTTCTGAGAAATCTGGTTCTCCCAAGTTATCTAAGCGGAGCAGTTCTGGTGGTGGTCTAAACAATGGTTTGTCGCCTGAACCTGAAATCGTCTCAGCTGGAGACTCCTCTCTGTCTGTGTCAAAGCCGAAATCTGTTCAAGAATTGAGATCCAAAGCCATTGCTTGTATGCAACAGTTGGTTACGGTTAAACAGCAGGCGGATGACAATGAAACAGTTTTGAGGTATATATATAATACGTACTTAAACTTAAATCGATAAGACGATCTGATTTTATTTGCTTATTGCGCGCCGTAGGATTTTTCGAGAAACTTTTCATCTTTGGCCTGGCTGCCTGGCTTATTTTTAGGCAAACCGTTTGACTAGTTCTCGAAAGTGGTGATACCTGTAGAACGTGCATTGTTTGCAGACGACTCGACTCAAGTTGAAGCGTTGCAACCTAACTTCGTCTATAGTTTCAAGTTATCGACATTTCTGGTCTAGACAGATTTGCCGTTTGTTGTACGATAGATTTGTTATAGTCAGTTAGTCAGCCGCTACAGTATGACACAGTGTCACATAGTATAACACTAGGTGAAGGAAGGTAGACGTAAAGGTTACTACCAGAGAACTGGATTTTCTCCAGGCAAAAAACATGACCTAATTCTTAAAATACGGTAAAAATAGCCTATTTTCTACATATACTGTTATAACTACGTAAGCTATGAAGTGCTGGGGCTAAAATTAAGTTTTAGCATCAAAATACCCAATTTTAGACCAAAAATTTGACCGAAAATCCTTAAACTTTTCTGGGAACTTATAGTTTGTAGAGTTGAGGGTAAGCCCCAAATAGTGGTGGCAAAGGGGTCGAGGGGAGGGGACAAAGGTTAGACGCGCCCCCGCAACCACCCCCACTAAAGAAAACCCTGGAGCAGATTTGCATATGACCGGTATTGACCATTCAAGTCATTGCGCTTTAGTGCCCACGACAAACCGACATGACGTAGTCCTTTGCTCAAGAGGATTTGTGAAAGACTTGCAGCTGCAGGGCTTCAAACTTTGCACTGAGTATTGTATTCTAAATCGAACAGCTTAACCATTCGACCGTCCGGGCATAAGTGACATTGAACTTGGCATGCTTTCTTGTCCGAGTTCTTCGCTCCATTTCCTAGCCCGCTCCTCCCACAAATTGATTCTATCACCTCGGTGGCTTTATGAACACGCGGCTCCGAGGAACCTGGTGATCCTTTTAATTTTTTAGTATATGCATAATGTGATACATACAAGTTTAAAATTAATTATATTCTGCCTGTCGAACCGATACAGTGAACACCTTTTGGACGATATTGTAGTGTTGGCGGGCTTGCAGAGCTTGCAAAGGCTAGTTTTGGTTTCATGAAAAAGGTATTTATTGCCATCCTCTTATCATTACATTACATTAATACCACATTGTTCCCTTTTCCTAATGATGATCCAGTATTAAAAATACTGCTCTTCATTGATTTGTTTTAGAAGTTTGAAGAGGCACTATGAAGAATTACGGAGAATCCGGACTGGCAGCGACATTGAGTACGTTTTTATGCTGGAGCAGGAAAGCTAGAGCGGATTTTTAAAAATATACTTTAGTACGCTTTCTTTCCAAAATTTAGTTATGGACCGCACAAGCGTCCCCGAGGTATATACTATCCCCCATGGAAAAATTGAAACCTGAGAAAAGTGCCTGCGTTCAAAGGTTTGATACGATTGAACACATTACGCTGTGTGTAGTACTCCAGTTTTGCAGGAAGTCACGGCTATTTTTCGTTGTTCCTTAGTTGATTCTATGCTATATTTTATGCCTGCGAACGGTGTGCATGTTTATGTTCTTTACAAGTCTGTTAATTTTACAGTTGTCTATATTATTGTAGACTGTTAGCTGCGGAAAGCACTTCATCTTCTGCTGGTATGTTACGTATATATATGCCCTGATTACTTTAATTCGTTCATCGATTATTAATAGTACATACTTACGGTACAGGTGACATGTAACTACAACATAATATTTGACTATGAGCATATCTCGTTCTATATTTGAGTAAAACTATTGGTGGTGTAGGTGATAGAAATAACGAAACAAAAACGTTTCACTACAGCACCTTCGGTTGCCTGCCGGGGCACGGTCGAATCCAAACTGTAGTGACATTTTGGAGGACCCTTTCGCCGCTCCAGCCCCCACGCAGTCTGATGGGAGCAAACCTCAAGAACCATTTCAAACCGTAGAGGGCAAGATGATAAGTGACAGAGAACTAAACTTAAGATGAAATTTGCACAGCACAGTTTTGTGATGGTACATAAAGTTTAATATCAGAGTGAACCTGTAGTTTTATTATCCTCAATTCCTGCAATTAGGTACATTCTTGTTATTCCTGCTCTATTTCAGGTTCTTCCATCGTCTCCGCTTCCATTTCCGGTGGTCCGCTGAGCACCAGTACAGATTTGCTGCGTCTCCGAAAGCATGCCATCTTTCGGGCCGGCCTGACGTCGGCCCTGGGCGGCGAAAAGGAACGACTCTACAAGACTGTCAGTCTGAACATTGACGGCGGAAAGCTGCGGCGAGACTTTCTGGAGCCACTGTGCGCTGCGGCGGATGATTCTCAGCCTAGCCGACCTGTGTCCGACTGGGCAGAGGCTGGCGATGAACAGGCAGCACTGGAAGCGTTTAGGTGAGTCTAAGACTTTGGTGAATGGAAATCTTGAAATTCGTGATGGTTTTGGATTTTTGTTTGTTTTTTATTATTTCATGAGGAAATGAGGGTCATAAAGTGGTTTCATGTTTATTTCACATGTAATATTGTACTATAGCTAAGCTTTAGCCAGTTTTGTTTGGATTTCTAAGAATCTTAGACTGACCAAATCCTGTAAAGGGGGGGTATAAACTTTCATAAGCTAGTGACCGAAAAAGATTTAGTTGTTCACAGAAATGGATGGAGAAGTGAATAAAAGAAACTCCAGTTTGAAAGAGGCTGGTTGGTTATGATTTCACACCAAAATTAGGAAGCTGTGTTTACGACTTCTTGTTGCAAAGATCCCGAAAAATTAGGTTACTGGCTGATCTAGAATCACCTTCGACATTTAACTTACTGGTTTACGCGAGCTTCGGTGGAATTAGCTTCTGAAATAGAAAATAGAATCCAGTGTGTATCCAACCTTCAACACAGTCGAATTGCACATTGCAAGTTGAGCCGACTGATTTAATGTCCATATGAACTTAAAAAGAAAGTTTGTACTTGTATGTATTCTTTTCCGTAGAATATTTGTGGTTTATTTCTTGGTGATTTTTGGGGGTTTGGGGGGGGGGCGAAGTTGAGAAATGTTTGAAAATTAGGTTTGAAAAGCAAACATAAGCTTAAATTAAGCAAAAATTGACTAAAGCCAAAATTTATGAAAATCTTAAAAAGTTGCCATTAAAAGGTTTAAAACGCTAAAATAAGGGTAAGTTAAGCAAAAATGAAATCAATTAACACAAAAGAGCAAAGCTTAATGTAGATAGTAACCATTGACCTTTACGACTGTACAGCTGTAACATACAGTATCATTGTGCACAGTGATCGCATATATGGATCGCCTTGTTATGCCCGACTGACCTGATTGTGGGACTCATCAGGGGCTTACAATCAGGTTATTTTTCTTTGAAATTGACCACCCGTTTTCAATAAATAAATGTCGTTTCGTCCCCTGGCGATCAACTCCAGCCACACGTGATGTTAAGTGCACATATACACCTTACAAAGAATTAATGCCCACATATAAAGCAATAAATGTCCCCGAACGTCAAAAACGACGGGTATTCATAAGGTTCCGTCATCCATTATGAACGACAGCATTCATAAGTATCCTTCAAATGAAGGATTTTCATAAGAAAGCATATAGATATACGTACTCATAAGTCACTGCCGTAAAAATTAAGTATTTAATGTGTAACATAAAAACGACTAATAAGTTTTTTAATCAATTTTGAAGTTTTGTGTCCGCGCTTTTTAATAAACAATAAACTTTTTCCTGTACATCTGGTTTCGGAGGGGGGGGGGCGCCAGCCCCCGCCCCCCTTATGTGCGCCCCTATTTTAAGGCTAAAATAACGAAAATGTCGTTAAAAATTCTGCGAAGCCGAATTTTTTGAAAATGTATGGCATAAATGGTAACATTTGGCAATTTTTGGGGTTGAGGTTTTGGAATTTATGGGGTCATTTCATTCGGGGTCTCCTCGAATGAGGTGGCTTCCGCCCTCCCTCAGCAGGCTTAAGCCACCATTTTAAATCTAATTAAAAATGGCTGACCTTTCAGTGCCCTCCAGTTCGGTGTTCATGACCACATTGTAGGAACGATCGCTGTCTTTGCGTAAACGTTTGTTTAACATGATCTTGAAACTCATGCGTCGAAATTTTCATGTCATCCTTTAGTTTTTTACATTTTGAATTTGTGCCACATAGAAATATGTCGTGCCTAATTCCCGAGTTGCTGATTTCTAGAAAGCTGCAAGCAATTTTGCTCATCGGCAACAGCCTTTTCGAATTCTTGAAATGGACAAAAATTTTGCTGCATTATTCTAGATATAGGCAGAGGCCTTGGAGCAAAATGTCTTGCCCATTTCTAGAATTCGGCGAGGCTATTGCTGATTTATTGAAGTGAGCAAAATTCTTTGTCGATTTCTAGAAGTCGGCAATTTCGGGAATTCATAGACACGACATATACATGTTTAGCTTATTGCTTGACGATTCCTGACAGCCGTAAGCCTATGTTGCCTTGTTTTTAGGAAACGCTGGCTACGAGACGACCAGGACCATCTGCAGACCATAACTGAACAGGGCCATACGGTCCCGGTTCGATCACATTTCAACTATTTTCAACCGGTGGAACACTTTCTGGTTAGTCTCTTCTTGATTTCTTAGATTGTGGGCGCAATAATTGCAACATCACCCGTCCATTCTTTCCTGTTGGCGCTGAGGGAGGAGTTAAAACTTTCTCTCTATTAAACTCTAAATATTGCTGGAACATTTTTATTTATTTATTTAATTTATTTAACAAGTACAGAACTGTTGCGCGAGACACATGCAAATGTTGGTCGGCTAAACTACCATGTCCAATTCGGCACAAACGTTGAACATGTGCGTGGCTAAAAATATCAGGATCAGAATTCATTCACCCTCCAGTTTCTGCTACCACAAATCTAAAAGCTTCAGATTTTCAGCTGGCCGAAACATAAATAATGCTACACTGTGTAATTTGTCATGTTAACGAATCATAATATGATCTTCGTATAAATTCTCGTTTCTAGGTCCTACGGTTGCTACATTAGAATTGCATTTGAAATTAACTTTAGTGTAAAATATGTATTTGTGCAAATGTAACTATTTGATCTTGTAGTTGTGTGCTTTAACTTGTTGTAGAACTATCCCCGTGAGCTGGAAAAGTTGAACCTGACGAGCTGTGGTGACGCTCGCCGACAGCCGTCAACTTCCGCGGCGTCAACGGAAGTCGTCCAGCTGTCTGACGAGGAATCTCCGACGGGTCACTCTGACGGTGCTGCGTTGTTGCGTCCTGGTGCGGCGAAACTGGCTTCTACGGTGGAAGAGGGGGAGTGGAGTGATATGGAGATTGGAAATGATGATGGTGATGATGATGATGATGATGAAAGAGATGCGGTGGCAATTTTGGAAGAATTACAATGAAGAAATTTGAGGAATAAAATTTTAAAGATTGTAATACTTTTGTCAACTTTTTGGTGTGGGTATCTGGTTGAGGAATCATAGATGAGTTTTAATGTCTGTCTTATGCTTGTCTTTTTGTTGGCAAATTATGTATGTTCAAGCTTTCGTGTTTCTCTTTTCTGTTTGTATTTTGAATAAAATGATAGCTTATTCTAGTTGTAGGTAAGGCCTCAGTTATACACCGGTTTGCACTAACCAATATAAGCTCGAGACTGAGATTACCTTGTGCTTAGCTTAAGGTTATCTGGAAGAGCGTTGCACCAACAAAAGTTTGAGATTAACTCGAGCGCCTAATTTTCAATCCAGGTCAAGACTAGGATTGACTAGTTCTTGCCAGTTTTACAGCAAAAGATTGCATTGTAACGTATATAATTAAATAATATAATATAATAATTAGAATTAATCTAATTGTAACGTATATATAATATATATTTCAAACAAAAATGCCCAATTACAGTTAAAGCTAATAATATCTCTACAGAAATTAGACATCATAATTGCTAAATTTGTTGTTTTCATTCTTGATATTCACAAAGACAGTTTAATTCTAAACACTGCCTCCGTGCTATGAAAATTTTACTGTAGGCCTTAGTATTCACCGTCGGAACTGCAGACATTTGGAAGCTATCCACATCCTAATCGTCCTTGTCAAGCGAGTACCAAAGATAATTTACTGCAATTGTAATGTGTAAAGTAGAATGGTTGAAATGCTGATTACGGTTGTTTTGATTTTGGATTCGAATCGAATCAGATCATTTAATTTTTCACAGCAAAAAGTCGAACTGAATCAAATCTAACTGAAATTTTGGAAGCTAAAATCGAACTGAATCAAATCAAAATTTTTGTCCAAGAATCAATAATTTTGATTTTGATGTGGTTTTGATTCACATTTTGATTCAGCAGAATTTATGCTGAAAGCTTTCGCTCAGTCTCGTCTCATGCACTATATACAAAATACTTTTCCACACAGAAATATTTACGAGTATATACTGTTGTAAATATTATGTGAACCTAAGGTTTGTTTGTTCTCATCACTATGGCAGTACCCACGGCAGAGATACCAGGGAATCTCAACAAGGGATTTTTAGTTCCAAGTTTCCTTTTTAGTTTAAAGTATATTATATTGGCAGGCTATTATAAGAATAGGTTTATATTTCTTTTGAAAGCAAGTCAAAAAATTTAATGTTCTGAATTTGTAATTTGAAAAATCAAAAGTCGCATCAAAATTCAGTTTTGGTAAAAACTGCATCAAAATCAAAGTCTTTCAAATCGATAAAATCAAACTGAATCAAATCAATTCATTTTTTGGGTCCAGAAAATCGAACTGAATCAAATCAAAACTTTTGAGGCCGCATCAATACAACCGTAATGCTGATACAATGAAATTTAACGTGAAGAAATGTAATCGTTGATTGGCCCTTTCGCTTAACACGTGTCTCTTTAAAAGCATTGTATTGGATAATCCCTTGAAAGAAAATATTCAAGGTTCATTTTGCCAGGGCGAGTTAGAAAAGGCCGAGCCTGTCTTTCGACAACAGAGACAAAAAATTTATTCATAAACGAAATACTCGACATATTGCCTACTTAGTCATGTATAATGGTCTTCCTTCCCACTATAATAGTCCCACTATAATGGTCTTCCTTGTCTTCCCATAAGGCTTAATTACTGTTAACCAATATGAACAGCGACAGGATACCCGCTATATTAAAATCAGTTTGAAGTTACATTATGGTCGGACAGCCGCAACATTTGGTGTTTATCAAATTGCTCCTTATTTAGCAATACTATCTAGTATTGATGTGCCATTGCCAAGCCTAAAGGCCGATTCACAGGCTCAGTCGTATGTCGCGTATCGCAGAGTCGTATGTCGCGTGTCGCTTGTCACGGCAGTGTTCACAGGTTCATTGCTCGTGGCGACAAAAGTGTCGTGCGACAAATTGTCGCGTGTCGTAAGGAGTTGAAAATGTTTCAACTTTTGTCGCGTGTCGCGTGCCTCTAGCCTATGAAATATTGGCTTTCGCTATTGTTGCACAGGAATATATATCCTGCGACAGGACATCAGCCTGTGAACACATAAGCGACATGCGACATAATACAAATCCAACGCGACATGCGACATACGACATGCGACATGCGACAAGCGACAGCCTGTGAACCGGCCTTATTACTGTAGCGGAGTTAATCAACATCAACGCATTAATGACGATATCGTACAGCTATAACACATATATAGATGTAAGCCCACTAATTTATCATGATAGCTTTTTATTAGAAACGATAAAGTTTGCAGTAGCTGAACTTTCTTTGCTGAAAATTCACAGTTTATATGGACTATCAGAACAGATTCTTCTCGTCAGAGTTTTCAGTAAACTGTCCACGCGCATGCAGTGATTGTCGCAAGCCACTGAAGCAGTAAAACAGGATTTGAAGTATGGACAAGGCTGAAGCCCCCATAAACAGCGATAACGTACCACCTAGACTGCTGATAAAGAGTGGAACACTGTAGACATAGTATTCTTTGTAGGTTTTGATGGATCTACGCAGCTCAAAATTGATCACATTATCACCAAGGCCGATGATTTCGCTAGCCTCCACCGTCGTTGTGTAGATGACTTCACGCTTACAGGGCGGCAAGCACGCTTCTTCACATTCCTGCCTTTTCCACCTGCAAAACTCTTTTATGGTTTCATTTTTGTCGAGAATGACACCAGTTTCTGAGTGTGCGGATGTTACACCAAAGTGGCAAAGACTGCCCAGGGGACAGGTTTCACCGATATCACAAACTGTACAGTTATACAGACACTTTTTCTGTTCCACCCATCGGCAAACTTCTTTACAGTTCAGCCCAGGAAATGTGGCCGGGGTTCTTGAATCGCATGGATCGAAGGGTTTGCTGAGAGTCAGATACCGTTCCAGTCCCAGCTTTATACTATAATATTTGTCCTTTTGTAGGGGATCAAATATCGGCTCATCTTCCACAAATATCCTCAGCATCAGCTGGCTTTCTTCCTCCGATCTAACGGACCAATTTATCGAAACGTGAAGTGTAACATCGGTAGCGTTAACGGGATAGACGGAGCTGCAAACGGAATCCAAGGCTCTATTGACGTAGCGATGGCTCTCCAGTTTGTTACCGCCATGGGTACTGAAGGGATAGTGATAGTAAAAGGGTCGCAGCAGGTCATGGTTTTGGAGAGTGCCATTTTCTGCAGCATGGGAATAGATTTTGTCAAACAGGGCCTGTGTTCTGACGTGGCGAGCGATGGCTTCCAGTGGTACTATGACATAGTGACAGTCGACACCTGCGTAAAGTTTTCCCATACAAAACAGATTCAATCCTCGATATGGATTTGGACCAAGGCGTGGATCAGAAGTTGAGTTGATAATTCCGTCTTCAATATCCTTCAGGGGCAATCCAGTTACATTCATCAGTTCATGCTTATCACTGACATTGAAGATCACTACATCTCGACCATCCATATGTAGCGGGTCAGCATAGAAAGCCGGCCAAGCCCGGAAAAGCCGATTGTACGCCGCACTTCTGGTGACCGTTGACCATATGAAGGCTTCCTCCAGCATGGTCAGGTTTAGAGGCCGAATCTTTAGAAATTTAGTGAGACCGCAAACTGAAATGTTGGGAAATCGTTCAAACTTTCCAATTTCCAGTTCATGAGCCGTTGGCTTTGCCATGTACGACTGAATGTCGGCTGTTAGTTGTATAACCATCACTATCAGAGAACCGATTAGGAATAGAATCCACAGCGGTCGCGCCCAAGCCGTTTCCGGATGAAATAGGTCACTGATACCGTGTAATGTTGTGTTGTGGGCAAATTTTTCCCATACGGTAACAGGTTTTCGTTTACCCATAGTTTTGTTCAAGCAAGTGGAAAATAGGTCAACTTCCTTTGTGGTGCACTTCAACTAAATAATTATTTGCCTGAATAACTCATGAATACCAACATCAGCTCAATTACAAAGACATCATGGTGAAGTCTAGGTAACTCAATGAATAGGTGTTGGCAATTAAAGTCGAATAATTACGTAGGTAGAACATGTTTGTTCCACTACTTGGGACGGTGAACAAAAACCGTGGTATTGCTACATACTAGAATCAGCCAGTAGCATAAATACAAGCTTTATGCTTTCACACTAAAACGTGTATATCACTCTTTAAAATAATATCAAATCCAAGTTTGAAACCAAGGCCTTCAAGTCCAAACATCCAAGTGTTGTTGGT
Organism: Trissonchulus latispiculum; assembly: GCA_030248195.1. NCBI lineage: Eukaryota > Metazoa > Nematoda > Enoplea > Enoplida > Ironidae > Trissonchulus > Trissonchulus latispiculum. The sequence continues at coordinate 9,504 of JASAND010015430.1, read as the reverse complement.
CTGTCCTTCACTCAGTTTCCTTCAACGATTTTTTTATGGAGTTTCTGAAAACGATGCTCAATACAAAAATCTTGCAGCTATAATATTGGTTTTTCTGCAAGTTTCAATGGTCAAGGGAATGGAATAAACAACAGTCAAAAAGTTTTTGTCGAAAGCTTTGAGCTCAACTGATTATGGTTGGTAAAATGTAACTAGAATCACAACAATATGCAGAAAACTACATGGAGAAGGGGAGCCTGGTATTAGTGTAGTAGTTGTCCCAATAATGAATGCTACCCTTGAAGATAATAGCACTACTAGCGGGATTTTCTACGTAATCTTGGTATGAATGAAGCAATCCTGACTAAACCTTAGGTAAACCTAGTTTGATTGGTAGGCTATCCTTGCACAAAATTTTGGCATCAGAAAGCATATAATTGGCTGGCTACCATCGTGGCTTTGCGCATGCGCAAATAATCAAGATTTCAATTTAAGCTTTATATGATTTCTTTCATTCAGGGTTTTTTTGGTTTTCGGATTTGCGTCAAGCTTGCGTCCCGCTAAGTTTAAGTTGCGTCCAGTTAAGAAATTTTGCGTCCAGGTAGAATTTTTGTTTTATCGTGTTTTCTGTGCATAAAATTGATTTCTTTAAAAAATTTTGGTAATTTCTTTAGTGTAACACTATTTAGACAATTTAGAAAGTTGATGCTGCTTAACAGTAATGCACGATTACAAGGACAGCCACAGAATATAGATGCGGCCAATGTACACGGCGGGGGGTCTGGGGGGTGGTGCCCCCCAGAAGTTGAAGAATTTTTTGCAATTCCAGAATAATTCGTAATGGAAATGTTTAATAAGATTTTATTTAGCATCTGTTGCATCTAACGCAATACCTTGAGTAATTTTCAACATTATTGACACACATTATTCCGATATTTCAATGTTATATAATATAGTTGAACTAATTAAAGTATTGAAAAGTAATGAAATATTTAGGAATAGCATTGAGAAAAGGGTAGTAAATATTAAACATACATTCAGTTTTGAAAACTCTTAGAACTACTGATCCCTGAAAATAGCATTGGGAGTGAACACCGGGGGGTCTGGGGGGCGGAGCCCCCCAGAAGTTGGAGAATTTTTATTCCTGCTGGAGTAGGAATGCATAAAATGAGTTTTAGCTATGTAGTTTTTAGCGTGTACTTTCTGTATTTCATCACATCGACGCCCTATCTTCAACACAGGGCTAGTCTAGGACACTTTTTTGCGAAAGGTGATTTATGCAAATTAGGTTAGCAATATTTAAGCGACGAAATTTCCCGTTATCTCGCATTTGACAACTGCCAGCAATCTTAACGGCTGCTTATTTTTGGGCGCAGCAGTGCAGCATGGGAGCTCAGCTCACTTAGGCGCATTAGGGAAACAATGTTAAACTCAACTGGAATAAAGAAAAGAATTTCTTAAATAGTGCCAGTGAAATAAGAATTTATCAGTTGGAATTATTTTTATCTTACCCTAAAGAGTTGGAATTTGAGTTGGACTAGAAATGGATGAGTTGCACCAATGCAATAATTCATTAAAGAATGAACCTTATGTTTGCTATATATGCATCAAGTTTACATCAAAATGGTAATTTAACGTCTGCAATTAATGGTTAAGTAGGTGACCTGTGCGGTTCAATGCCTGCAAACGAATGCTGGCAGAGTTAACAAACTGGGAACCTAGTCTCGTTCGATGTTTGCAGTTACTAATTATACACAAAATTGAAGCAATTATAAATAGGTACAGTAAGTCTATAATAAAGCAATCAGAAGAACTTATTCAAAACAATGTTTTAGCAATTTCTACAGGAATTCATAAAGGTCTACAAAGGAATATTGCCCCTTTTGGGGCCAACTTGTTGCAATTACGGATTAAATCCGTAATGGAAATGTTTAAAAGAATTAATTTGGTATCTGTTATACATATGTAGCGCTTCTACCAGGGCTGGTGGACCAAGAAGAAGCCGAGGACAAGGCCAAACGGGAGGCGTCAGGCACCCTCGTACCCACGAAACCAGGACCTAGAAGAGAGAAGGGAAGAGGGAAGTTCAGCTTTTTCAATCACCATTGAAAGTAGAGAATTGGCCCAGCCGGGTTTTGAACCACGGCCCTTCTGACTCCGGAACAGACATGCTAACCAACTACACCACAGGGCCATTAGCTGAACTCCCATTGCAGGCTTATCAATCTTTCCTATGCCTGCTTTCCTTACACATTATCTGACTAAAGCATCTAACGCTATTTCATACTTTGCGTAAATTGCAACTGTAAATTTTTGTATTTTGAATAAAGTCGGTTTCAATATACAAGAGCGTGTATGCGTGGTGTAGTATTATTCTTCAAAAATGTGTTAAAAACTCAAATGTTCATGATTATGCACATTGTAATGCTTTACTTATTGATATGAAATTTACGAGTTCAACAAGATCTATGGATACAGGTGGACAACGACTTAACAAATAACCTTGCACTTTGGCATTCCATGACAAAGTGGGAAACGCCGGGGGTCTGGGGGCGGAGCCCCCAGGATCCGAAGAAATTTTTGGAAAAAACGGAAAAATTGGTACTGGAAACATTTAAAGTTTTTACTCTTACAAAAGTAAATTTTCTCCCGAAATAATGTTGCGTCTAGCTTGCGTCCCGTCAAAATTTCATTGCGTCCAGATAAGAAACTTTGCGTCCAGACGCACATCTGGACGCCAAAAATCCTGCATGTTACATTTTCGTAACATTACAAAAGGACAACATTGATGAGTTTAATTTATGGATAAGCAAGCTACTAGAACAATTTGAGAAAGCTATAGATAAAATAAAGTCATATGTCCCTGACAATCGCGAAATTAACAGTATTCTGAACAAGAATTAATAGAACTACAGGGTAGACAAACCAGGGTATAACCAGCGTAGACAAAGCATCTCAAAACTACGCATTTATTTGTAAAAAATTTTATCTGCAATCTCTTATAAAAGAAGTTGGTTTAGGACATAACAACACCTCAGATACATATGAACTCTGTGATATACCCATGCACAAAATAATTGATGACTTAAAACAACAGTCGCAACAATTTGGTTTTCCAATAGATAATAAAGATCTTAATTTACCATATATACCACTTATTCCTAAATTTCACAAAAAACCAGTCAAATTTAGATCTATTATATCTAGTACTAAGGCAGTTACTAATCAAGTGTCTATTAGGATAGGCCAAGTTTTCAAGGTTATACTTAAAAGACTCAAAAAATACAGTGAAGTTATAGCTAAGTTTAACGGTGGATGTTCTCCTTATTGGATAATAGATAATAACCAACCCATATTAGATAGGTTAAAACAAATATCAGATAAGAACGCGGCTAGAAACGTGTATACCCACGATTTCACACAGTTATATTCAAACCTAAGACACACTCATATCATGGAAGCAGTGGAAGGTGCAGCTAAGTTGGCATTTGGGTCCTCCAATCGCAAGGTTATTATGTTGGAAAAGTCAGCCAATTTTGTAAATGACGCTAATTCTAAATTTGCGTTAGATTGCGAAAACTTTTGCAAATTGGTTAAATGGTTAATTTCTAATACGTTTTTCAAACTGGGAAATAAAGTTTTTAGACAAAAAATTGGTATACCTATGGGCACTAGCTGCGGACCTTTCATGGCTAACTTAGTTTTGTTTTGGTATGAGTTTAAGTATATCAAAACACTTACCCAAAAAATGGATACAGAAAAATTGGAACTTTTACAAAATATATTTAGATATATAGATGACATAACAACTGTTAATGACAACGGACTAATAAAAACAGAACATAAAAATATATATCCTCCAGGATTAGAATTGAATTTAGTGAATGTATGTCCATATGTAGCGGAAGTGTTAGATTTAACAATTAAAGTATTCAATGATAAGTTTGCTCATAGAATTTATAATAAAAAAGACGATTTCCCTTTTAAAGCAATTAATTACCCGGAAATAAACGAAATTTTTCACAACTTGCGTGCTATAAGGTATATGCCAACGAACTAAGTAGAATTTCTAAGTTGAGCTATTATGAAACAGACTTCATTGTACAAAGCGCAAAATTAGTAAAAACACTTAGGAATAAACAATATAGTAACCGAAAACTAAGACAGTTTTTCCTAAAAACAGTAGAAAAACTTTCTAAAACAAGACAATTCAGTTTCACCCCTTTAGACGGATGGTTACAGCTTACAAGTCAAATTGGATAGAAATATACGTTTAGCACTATCTATGCCTGTTTAACTTCACCTCTTGAGGCGACCAGCGGCGAAACCCTTTTCATTTATTTTTATGGTTTTCTTAAAAACATTTGTAAAAAAACTGTGTTCCACACTGAACCACTGACGAGCCGCACAGTGTGTGGATATGGTCTGGTTATGGTCGCATGCACTACTTATATAGATTGTATGTACGTTTTTCTGTTTATATATATGTATCTGTATACACTTATAATTTGCAATGTGCAATTTAATTGCTTTGACAGCGTATTGTTTTATTGCTGCACTGTAATGCTCTGGCACTCTCTTACTATAATGTAAGCCACGCGATAATAGTATAAATGTAAAACTGATGGTACGTTTGAACCCCAACTAATTATTTCACATACTAGGGTAAAACGGGGTAATAAGGGACAAAAACGTTTTGCATTTCCTAATATTTCACTAACCTGAAAGATTAAACCCTTCTATCTGGTTCAATACGCAACCAAATTTTATGATTTATGTATCAAATTGAAGCTTTGTTTGTTCCGAATTTTTGCTATAGTGTTTATTTTGCTCAAGAAAAAGAATTTTGGAATATGTTAATAAAATTGGAAAAGATTGCCATTTTTTCGAAAACGGGTTTTAAGGGACATAATCAGGGATATTAAGGGACAGGCCTGGATATTAAGGGACAGCATATGATTTGTGTGTAAATTGGCCCTACTGTTTAGCCCACTAACACTCCAGCTAAATAATCAAAATTTGAATAATTTCAAAATAGGTCTAAATACCTCAAGACTTTGAATTTATGCTATTTAAGCCTCAAGATTTTCAAAAATTCAAAAAATTTTGAATTTTAAATTTTTTTAGAATTTTAAAATTTCGTAAAAAATCTTTTTCTTGATGATGCTGAACATTTTTTATCATTGCACCATTTGTTGAAAATGCTTCTTGCGTTTACTATAGCAGTTTTAAAGTTTGAAGATCAAAGAGTTCTGCCGCTTTTAAAAGTTTTACTCGAATTGGGAATTAATCACGAATTTTGGTTGCATCACAGTCATTCATCTGATATTAGCTAAAAATTATTTGGGTATTCAGATCTGTGTTTTGACCTAAGCTCAAATATAGAGCAGAATAACATATAGGCGGCATGTTTCTTTGATCTTAAGATTTTAAAATGGCTGTACGGAGAGCTAGAAGAATTTTCGACAGGTGGTCCAAGAAGGAAAAATGTTCGGCATCCTAAATAGTACCTAATGGCACCAAAAATTTACAATTCCACGGTGTCCCTTAATACCCTGAATTGTCCCTATTTGTCCCCCCAACGTCCCCTTAATAGCCGAAATAGCTGTCCCTTATTAGCTGGAAAAGTGTATCGTGCAAAACAGGCCAAAAATCTTGGAAAGAACCAAATTCTTTTAAAAGGACGACGCTACAATATTCGCCACATTTTGCTCGTTCTAACAATGTATAACTTGCTGTCCAAATAAGAAAATCGAGTATGGTAGCTCAATTTAAAATCTTTGAAATTTGAAAAAGTGGGACGAATTGAAAATACAGAAAACGAGTACTGCCAAATAATTCTTAATATCTTTTGCTTGGATAACATCTATTACATGATCGAGACGTCATCCGATAGAGGAGAAACAGGGCTTTCGTTTGCTGTATTGTCCAAAAGGATTGTTTTTCTAATGCGAAGTGACATTCGAAAAAACCGCAACATTGTCCCATATTATCAGGTGTTCCTTATTACCCCATTTTACCCTACCATTTATTATTTATTATTTATTTATTATTTATTATTTATTACCAGATGGTTTTACAAGTGGCTGATTTACGTTGACCGGTTGCACACAAAATGCAAAGTAAGAACAGTTATCTAAAAATCAAATCTATTGAGTTTTAACGGTTGTCACTTGTTACTTATATGTATTATTCAATAGAAAACTCTTCGCAGTTGTTTGAAATGCATTGTAAATTCCAAAAACCAAAGCAAACAATAAAAAATACAAAACTTTTGTTTTCATTTTCTCGTAACTGCTTCAACCAAACTTGGCCAAATTTTGCAGATATGTTCCATGTCTGCATACGCTCAGGCCGTTTTCTTTGTTTCTGGAAAATCACAAAAGTAACCAAGATTATAAAGTTTACATATTTTGGAAATATGCTAAAAACGGAAAACTCATTTTTAGAAAAACTAAAAAACGGCCTGAGCGTATATGCAAACTACCCCAAAGTTATAGCCTGGTAAATTTTCGCTCAGACCTGAGAAATTATTACCAGGACCCCGCTGCACAATAACTTGAGCAGCAAGTGAGACCAATCTTGAGCGTAGGGTGTAATTTTCACGTTGGAGATACTGAGTAAGATTTGTTCCAGAAATGAAAACAGCTATCTCGCCTTTAGGCGAGATAAAAATTTTTGAAAATTTTTTTGCATTTTGAAAATTTTTTAAAAGTTAGAAAAATTGCTTTAAAATCAACTATAAACCACTAAATCGTTTAAAAACACCATTTAAAATGTTATAGTCTATCGGGAAAAACGCCATTTTTTAAAACTCAAACCAATTCTGAGTATATATTCCATCACGTTCAGCGTCGCTTATTTACTTCAGGTTTGTTGTATACCGAGGCAAATTGCCTTCGTAAATCATTAAAAACAACTTTCTAGTTGCAGCATAAACTGGCTAGGTTTCATCAAATATGACGTAAACATAAATTTTTTAAAAACTTGCTAAAACGAAGACTAGCCATAAAATAGTGTTTTCCAATGAATTCGTAATGCTCTTTTTGGCCAAATGTGCCAGTTTCAGGATGAAATGTGGGCTGTACTCTGTAGCGGTCAAAAGGACTGACGTGACATAGTAGTCCAAAAGTTGCTCATTTCAGGGACTATCCACCTAAAAATGGTATTGCTCTGTAAAACTTAGATTTCTGATTATTTTCAAAATAGTTATAATCCCAAAAATTCAGAAAAACTGCTCACTATGGGTCTAGCAAGCGACTGGCTTTTTCCCGATGGGTCAAAATCATCGGGAAAAAAGCTACATCTGCGCTGAGACCACGTGACTTCCTGAACTGTTTGCTATTGCATGAGAACAAAGCCAGACATGTTCTCTCTTGATTGCAATAGAAATTATTGAGATGGAGCTATTGACACCAAAGTTATCAATATTTGAAACATTACCATTTTTCCGCCATTTCAGGAACAAAGCTTTCCAAAAAATGTCGACCCTGCCATTGACTGTGGAGGAGAACCAGAGAGCTAAAATTCGGCGTGTGGTCTTCTATTGAGGTCGTCATTCTACACGCCAAATATTACTGCAATAGCTTGCCACGGCGGTCCTGGCTTTTCCCCCGAAATTTCGACGTGTCTTTTTCCGATTGACTATCGCCCGATTGCACCAAATCGGACTAAGTTAACTCGGTGTTAGCTTAACACCAAGTTAACTCGGTGCTTGCTATTCTGCAGTTGGGCTTCAGTTTAGTGTTAAACTTTAGTCTGTTGCACCACCTTAGTTTTGGTCAGGAATAACAAACTCTAAGCTTCAGCTCAGGGTTAGAATTACCCAATCAGATTTGTTTTCTCAATCAATGTATCCAATTATCATCGTTCAACATTAGCTGAAGACGACTTTAACCTTGAAGTTAACTCCGAGCTAAGACTTTCTTTCCATGATTCAAAAGGCAACCATCAAGTAAAAGTAAAGCACAAATAGTTAAGTATAAAACATAAGCAGGAAAAGGAGATAGTTGTCTCAAATATGCTCCCGGACCAAGTGAAGTTGAAATCCTTTTTGAAGGATAAGACGGTGGCCCAAACTCAACATCCGGGCCGCAGCCGAAAGAAGAAGCCAACGGACCCGACTACAACCAGATGTAACAACGAATCAGCCACAAGCCTTAACCGACCCGGAACGACCAACAACGAATCTCTAACTACGACAAACAGCACAGCCGATTCAGCCTCAAGCCTCAACAGACCAGGAAACTCTCAGCAACCACCACAGACTACGACCAACAACCGCCAACGAAGCAAAAGCCAGAAGCGCAAGCGGGACATGAACCACGGCTCCGCTGAAAAGGACAGCAAGAAACCACGTGCCAGGACGGAGGAGACCGTTGAATGGTTTCCCTCGTACACCTCCGAAGAAGAGTTCGACAAGGGGGACTTTCAAATAGTCTCCCACAGCAAGAATTTGCGCGGTTCACAGAAGAAACCGCGCAAAACTCAAACTGTGCCACTGGCGTTCGATTTCGTCCCCCGCCAGGGAGACTGGACCGAACGCTCACTCGCAGAGAGGCTACAGACGGCATCGATGGGGCGCATATCTATCCGGTACGTGAAGAAGACGGAGACGGGACTGCTTGTTGTTCCAAGTAGTCACCTGGACTCTATCGAGCTCCTCAACATCATCAGTCTACCGGGAGGTCTCACCGAAGACTTCAAGGTGGTGCCGCCTGCCAAGTACGCCAAGTGCGCCCCCCGGTATGAAGCCATCATCAAAGGTGTGGACACCGCACTATTCGAAGAAGAAATACGCGCTGAGCTGGACGGCAACCACATCAGCAGTGTCTGTGCTGTCCGACGCTTTGCTAAACGTGCGGACGGCACCGACGTCAAGCTGCCACTAGTTTCCGTCAAGGTAATTAGTGTGAAAGACCTTGAAGACCTGCTGACCCATGGCGTGTACATAAACCATATACGCCATCGTGTCGAAGAACCGCTGAACCGCGGGGTGGAGCCTATCCGCTGCTTTCGATGTGAGCAGTATGTGCACCACCAGTCTGCTTATAAGACAGATACAGCCGCCTGCCTCATTTGTGGGCAGTCCCAATGCCCGGGTGCAACGGATAAACGGGCCCGTTGCAACAATCAAGCCCACTGTGTCAACTGCAACAAAGACCATCCATCTATCTCTAAGCGCTGTCCAGTCTACAAGGAAAAGCAGACTCGCCTTCTGGAGTCACTCAGAAAGAAAGCCGAAGAGATTCCGCCACCAAATACTGGAAGACAGCGTTCGACAGCAACATCTCGGGGCTCTGGTGCAAGGTCGTACGCCCAAATTGTTAAAGGCAATGACAATATAGAACCTGTAGCCAAAGTTAATGCCTTCACGTGCGACTTTGTTACCAAGGCCCTCGAGAAAACACAGGAAGACCCAGCAAAGGCTGCCGACCTACCTGATTTGGCCGGCCAGCTGGGAAACTGCCACTTCGATGTGAAAATTCCAGCACCCAAGATCCGAGCCCTGGCCAACTCCACGCG
>JASAND010015429.1:0-11056 GCA_030248195.1 Trissonchulus latispiculum | reverse complement strand
GCCTTTGATACAGTGGCTCATCAAAATTACTTCAAGTTCTCGCCTCACTTGGTTTTCGTGGTAAATTGTATAAATGGATTTGTGATTATTTACTAAATCGTATGCAACATGTGTCCGTTGAAAGTAACGTATCTGCTAAACTGCCAGTGACTTCAGGGGTCCCACAAGGTAGTATTTTAGGGCCCTTGTTGTTCCTTACGTACATAAATGTTTTATACCTCTCCTGCCATCGCATGGAAGGGTTACCCGAATTTCCGATAAACTTTTATGAAGTTAGGAAAAAAGAACGTTGAACTCTCCAGAAATTGCAGGCGATTTTATATTAGTCATATATATTGTGAAACTTGTTGTGAAAGTTAATAGTGCAGTTTAAAGGTGCATCAATGCAATGTAGTGGACACTGTTCTTTATTGATTTTTGCCTCCTCAACGAAATATCAAAAACGTTTTCGCCCCTAGAAATGACGACGACATGAAATAGGTAATCATCAAAACCCATATAGGACGGAAACCTGAACACTCAGATTTAATACACAGTTCTCAAACGGAGTCACGAGTTCAGAAGACTGGGAAGCAGACAGTAACAGATTAAAAGAAAAAAGATATAGACAGTTCAAAATTCAAATAGGTATAGGAAGGCACGTAAGAAGGCACCTATTTTAGTAGGACGATAGAACAAGAAGCATGAACATGAAACAACAATTTGGAATGGGGAAGCGAGAGACATTTCCATGGCCTTACAGACCAACCCTGTGATTGTTTCCGCCATTTATTCGCTCCGAATTTCGACAGCTTGCAATCAAAGCAAAGCAGCAAACAGAGCGTTAATTAGAACAAAATGATTTTGTGCACATAGCTAGGATTCCTTTAGCTTTCCCCCCCCCAGCCCGAACTTTTGATTTTCTTACCAACTAACTAACATTTTGTATCGGGGCATACTACTAATGGATGAATACAAAAATTTATAAATTTTAAATCGCAAAAAATATTTTAAAAGTTTAAAATTTTAAAGTTGGTAGGAGAACAGGAGATCGAAAATTTTCTGTCCCCGATTTTGCTGGAAACTTACTTAAAATGGTTTTCAGGAGCGCTGAGCACCCATGTGAAATTTGTTCTTAGATTCAGCTTTTTGTTAGCTTGCTGAGAGATAAAAGTAGTGAACAAATTTTTAGCAAAATCTGGGACAAAATTATTTTGATATTTACATTTTTGGACTACATCAATCTCCAGAATGCCTCCATATACTAAATTTTAAAAATGTTGGTCAAAAATTTAAAAAAGGTGCTGGGGAGAAAGCGCAAGAGATCCTTTTGGCCTAGATCTTGGGTGTGAATGATTGTTAAATGGCTGATTGATGACATATATAATTTGGTTGACTGTTTGAAACCTACTTTTTACACTTTTCACCAGATATGTATAGGAAGTGAAGTTTTTTGGGGGGGGGGGGGGGGAAAGCAAAACCCGGTTTTACGGTTATTTTCCCAAAAAAAAAGGAAAAATCTGGAGTCTGGGAGGTGAAGGGCCCGTCTGTGGGTGAGCTCGAGGTCTTGGGGAGGTAAAACCCCACCCCCAAGCACTATGTATGCTTTTAACCACTGCATGGATTGATTTCCAAATGAGACAGCAAACTTAATTCTACATTCTAACTTTAAATTTTGAATACTAATAATTTCTGCATGACAATATTAACATAATTAAATGTACTAATGGGCAGATGTCCTACATGGCTTGTGGTACTCACACTTGCAATTCTTTAGAGATCTTCCAGGGCACGAGTGGTTAAAACCACCTTAAGGGGGGGGGTCGCGAATTTTCGACCATCTCCGAGTTTTCTCATTTTCACAGATTTTGTAGTCCCCATGGGTCCTCAAAACAAGACAGTTGCGTTTGTTGCAAAACTTTCCCTATCATGCACAATAGTCCTCCAAAGGTGGCCCCGGCAAGTGTTAAACATAGGAAAACGAAAAAGTTAGGAAAATTTCGCGGTAACCAAAAGTTTGAGCGCTGTGCAAGGGCAAACGAGCTATAGCTGGGCAAAATGTTAATCTGGACTAAAGTCTGACCAAAAAATGCAGGGAGCGAAATTGTTTTGTTTATACTGAATTACCGGTACAGGTAGCGTGTTAGGTAGCGTGTTAATATCTATATGAGGTGTTTTTGCGTTAGCTCAGCGATTTTCTAAAAATTTTCAAAGTTGGGTGAAGCCGGTTTTTGCACAAATTTGACTTACAAAAACGTCACCAAAGAAATATTTCGTCGTGGCCTGAACTAACCGTTTACTGCACAGATTTCGCGTATAGATACTAACACAGTACACAAATAGAGGTTCTATTTTCATACGCAAAATCCATGCTGCTACTTGTGGATAGTTCATACTTTTGGTTACCGCGTTTGCGTTTTGCCTCAAAATACGTCATTTTCTCAATTTTTTGGATATAATGGTCCATAAGTCGGGTGAAAGCCGAGCTATTCCAACCAAATTCGGTGTGCCAGTTTGCACATATGAAAGGAAGATGTGTGATAAATTTAACTGCAATTGCTGGTGTTTAACTGTGGATGCACGCCTTAGTCCGATGACGGAGGCCTAGAGTCAAAAAATGGCAAATTTTCAAATTTTTCAAATACAGCCAAATTTTGTATCAAATTGAAGCTCTCGATGTCCTGAACATTTTATCTTCTTGCACCAAGTCTCTACAAAGCAGTATGAGAAAGTTAACCCGCATTAAAGTTTGAAGTAAATAACATTCGGAAGGAGCTTGATCAAATGGTTCAAACGCCGTTTCTCGCACGTTGCTTGGCGTATCATTGTCATTTGCACAGCAATAAATAGCCCAAGATAGAGGCTTCAATTTGATGTATTGACCATACCGTAGTCTTTTGTCATCCTATGTGTACACGTCTTCGAAGCCCTTAGCGAGGCATAGTGGCGTAAAAACTAAATTGTAGGGATTCGAACTGCAATATCTCTTAACTGGATTGACCCTGGACTCTAAAAATGTGTCTTGTTTTTGGACACATATGGGGGTATATTACACCCGAAAATGAGCGAAATCGATGACTATAAAATTTGGTACCCGGCGACCCCCCCCCCTTAAGCAAGTAAGAAAACGGAACAGAAACAAAAACTAACAACTTTCTAAAAGGTACTAATCCTTGCTTACCGATTAACCCCACCTGTGTAGAAGCTAGAAACGTTCCAACAATACTCTCCTAATGATATGCTAACAACATCTATATATTCAACGGAGGCAAAGCTGCCTGCCTAGTAACTAATCCAGGATTCACCGTCACTCACCTCCAATCTAAACCCTAACAAGCTGAATCTACTTGGATCCATGATTTTGCATAGCTTCCTGTTTTAGGCGATGATTTTTGAAAAACTATACATAACAAACATGTATTATTAAGAGTTATATATGAGTGTGCATACATGCATGATGACTTCACCTTTTGGACTTTATTTGGTGGCTTCTCTTCTAGATTAACAGAAAGTATTTACTTGGACAACTGCCGACTTCTCCCACATCCAGGTCGTTGGTCTTAGCGATGGATTTCTAGCCGAGGGAGGACATGCGGGTGGCATAAGCATCAAGAAATTTCAGAACGTGCATGCATGGCCCGCACTATTATTTCCCTGCCCGGTTCTTTCCTCAAAAATTTAACTTACCGCTCTGATAAATAACAAAATATTTCATTAATGTTCTTCCTTCAACAGCTGGCAATATGGTAGTCCATGAAGCCTTAGCTGCTATGGTGTATAGTGGTCAAGTTATCCTGTCATGGTTTATGCTTTACTAGTTCTCTAATCTATTCACTTCTATGCACCCCTAAATCTCTGCTTTAAAATATTTTTATTAAATATTAAATTAGAAGCTTCGTTCCTGTGCCTCGGAGGTGAGGTAACGCCAGTCGCCAGCCCGTAGACTTATAGAGAAGTTTAGTTAATTGAAAGCCTTGATCGCCATGGTTAACAAGTGCAACCTTTTAATACAAAGTACACCAAAATATAACCATCCAAATTATGTTTAAACATTTAATTCTTGGAAGCATAGATTTCTCAATTTCTCACAGAATGTTTGAGAAAAATGAAGTATTAAATGTCCGAATATATTATAAAATCTTTTGAGTGATTAAGCTTAAATAATTAAAAGTAGATTTTTAGGTGATTAAGAATTAAAATAAAGCTGCTTTGCAGAAATAGAGAAATTTGCTGTTAATTTATTAAATTGGTATCCTTAAAATGTCACATCATTCACAAATGTCGTATTATTCACATATCTAAACTCATTTGCTGGATTATATCAAGTATCAATTCTATAAAAACTAGCAATAACGTAAAAATGCAAAAAATATCGTTTTAATTTTTCTACATAAACAGGGCATCATATTTGCGTGTGTCTTAGCGCGTAGACAAAAATCGACCGAGACCAATTCTCATCTTTTCCATTCCGTAAATTGCCACTCTGAACACTGCCACTGCCATACCGAATTGTCAAACATTTCAAGGTTTTTACCGCTACCAGACCTGCATTTAGCTTAACACCGAGATAACCACCATTGGTGCAATGCGGTGATAATTGTTTAGCCAAGGGATTGCAAGTAAAAATATTTTTGATGAAGTTTTACTCAGAACTGTCATGGAGCCTGGGATATAAAATAAACCTGCAGCTTCAACAGTTGTAAATACCAAATATGTGGAAACTGACGTTTTTATGCCGCTGGAGCGGAATATATTCCCCGGCTTTGTTGTATCTAATGCATGTATGCTGTTTTAATTCTCGAATGCCTCCTCTATGTTTAACACATGGGCTAGTATTTGTATCTTTTAGAGTCAACCGTAAACAATAAAAGCAGTGGTGTTAGCTTTTGCAAAAATTGTATCGAAATCTGTTCCTGAAGTTTCATTGAGTTTTATGGTATAAATCTTCTAAAATTAAGCAATACGCCCTGGCGTTATTTATAAATCAAATACTCCGCGTCGTTCATCGATTAGTAAACTTTCACAGACAAAATTCAGTAATAACTACCAGAATCGCGTAAACGACTTTGAGATTAGCGGGCGATTAATATTGACACACTCGTAAATAAAGATTAGTTAGCTATTTAGTTAGCAGCTGAACGTGGTCCAATTTTAGTTTTGAATTCAGCTTTGTGAAAACGAATGACCTGAAAAACCGTTACAAGAAAAGTTGAAGCGGTGCATTAGAATAGCACCGCAATAACCCGAGTTCGATTCACAGTTGGAAAATGTTTTCTAATTTTACAAAAAAGGTTAGGTGAGACAAAAGGTATACAGACATGTATTCCTCTTTAGTTCAGGTATTGGCATATATGACTTAAAGAATTTCTTCAACTTTATTTTTATAGAACGTGGTCTGTGAAGACTACAAAACTTTAGCAACACCGAAACTAGGACGTTTCGAAAGGAATAGTGTATATTTTCTTATCGGCTAAAGTTTAAATACCTACAGTCTAAGGAATCTGTCTCAAAATAAACGTTTTTAACTGTATCCTGAGCTCCAAAATTAATTTATATACTATGCACGTATATGCTACCAAACCTAAATGCTCCCAAACCAACTATATAATCTAGAGGTTGGTTTCGAAAGGAATAGTGTATATTTTCTTGTCGGCTAAAGGTTAAATACCTAGTCTAAGGAATCTGTTTCAAAATAAACATTTTTAACTTTGTATCCTGAGGTCCAAAATTAATTTATATACTATCTACATATATGCTGCCAAACCTAAATGCTCCCAAACCAACTATATAATCCAGAGGTTGATTAAAACATTTTTACTGATGGCATGTTAGTACACACAACAATTTTGTCACCTCGGGGACATAGCATGTTATTGAGCTTTAATCACAGTGAAAACAAATTCATTTATTCCCAAGGGGCTATCAAATACTCTGAATAGAATCTCGAAATCTTATTAGAAAACGATTAAAAGAAAAAGGAAAAGCTTCCTTCAAATATATCAATCGTGAGAAAGGTCGGTCACATTTTCTCAATAATGCTGCAGTCCTGCAGTTTTTCCGCTCAAGAAACAGTTGAAATTTGGAAAAATCACACATTTGACGGCACCATATCATACATTTGTAACGAGAAGATACATCTAAAAACAATAGCTAGTCACAATTAAATTCCATTGCTCAGAACTTTTATTCAGACAATTAATATAGATTTCCAGTAATTTAGCTCATTTTTGTTGATTTGAAAAGTTGAACGAATTTGAAATCTGAAATTACTGGAAGACCCGTAATAATAGTAGAAAATATTCATAAAGCACAATTAATGATATATATACCCATAATTGACAAACCGGCTGCAACAATCACAATATAGGTAACTGTGATAAGCACTTTTACCACAAGTGACTGTTAACGTTATAACACAAAAGGAAACAGTATTACAGAGTTAATTATAAACAGTAAACAAGAATGAGCAAAACAGTTGGTAATAGTTAACCGACAAAACAAAAAAGTTGCAACATGATGATACTAAAGCAAACTGACCAAAGAAAAAGCATCAAAATAAGGACCGTTTTCAGGACAGGGGAATTCCAAATTTTTCTACAGTAGATAGCTCTGTTGCTGTCAGAAAAGGCATCAGTTCAGGGAAAGAGGGATGTGATCTGAAGTTGCCCAGGAAAGTTGGAAGAGCATTTTCTAGAGAAAGTGACATGACCTGCTGATCCGAGAGGACGTCCGCGTCTTCTTCCGGTTCTTCGTCTGACTCTGACTCAAGCTCTGAAATAAATACCAAATGTTTAACTAAAGTCTGACCAAAAAATGTAGAAAGCGAAATTGTTTTCTTTATATCTCAAAAACGCTTCAAGATAGCTACCACAATTATTTTCTGAACCGGACCGATGAGATCTTTCTTTTCGTGAAAAAAGTTTTTTGAAATTTCCCGTGCGATTTCAAAGGGCGCCGCTTTCACATGTACACAAGGATTGGTACATGGTACTGCCGCGATTTTTTCAGGAAAATTTTCCCCTTGTATGAAAGTGCAACACACCAAATTTCAACTTTTTTGGCTGAAAATTGCGTGAGTTATTCAATTTTTTAGATTTTCAAAATCCTTTGATCTTTGCCGCTTTTTCGACTTTGACTGGTTATTACTCGCGACTCGCTCAACGGAAAAAATTTTCAATTGGATGTCCAGGACCGCCTAGGCGCCTGCTTTCACCCGATATATGTGAAATTTCAAAATTTGAAAGTCGACTTTTTCGAAAAATACCACTTTTTGACCCAAAATCTCGACATAGCGAGTCTAGCAAAAGTGAGTAAAAATTACGTAATCATAAAGTTCAATCTAAGCTGAATCCAACGATATAAAGTTTTTGCGGCTACGACTTACATTGCGTCCGCAATGAATTTTTAAACAATTTCCCCGTTTCAGCTGCTTTTTGGCTCCCTTTGATGTTGCCGCCTTGATTTGCCTGAACCAGTGTAAACTAGCAAAAACCAGTTGAAAAAGGGGAATTGTTTAAAAATTCATTGCGGACGCAATATAAGTCGTAGCCACAAAAACTTAACTTTACATCGTTGGATTCAGCTTAGATTGAACTTTATCATCATGTTATTTTTACTCACTTTCGCTAGACTCGCTATGTCGAAATTTGGGTCAAAAAGTGGCATTTTTCGAAAAAATCTACTTTAAATTTTGAAATACCACATACCAGGTGAAAGCCGACGCCTAGGCGGTCCTGAAAATCTAATCGAAAAAATTTCCGTTGAGCGAGCCGTGAGTAATAACTAGTCAAGGTCGAAAAACCGGCAAAGATCAAGGTATTTTGAAAATCTAAAAATGGAAAAACTCACGCAATTTTTAACCAAAAAGCTGAAATTTGGTGTGTTGCACTTTCATACAAGGGGAAAATTTTCCTGAAAAAATCGCGGCAGTACCATGTACCAGTCCTTCTGTACATATAAAAGCGGCGCCCTTTGAAATCGCACGGGAAATTTCAAAAAAATTTTCACGAAGATCAGATCCGATTCAGAAAATATATACTTTGTGGTAGCTATCTTGAAGCGTTTTTGAGATATAAAGAAAACAATCTCGCTTTCTACATTTTTTGGTCAGACTTTAATTTGATCACTGCCTTGAGTATACCTTGGCAATTCAATCACAACAGCTGCCCAACAGCCAAAAAGTCACCACGGACAACTTAATAAATCACAGAATATGGACTTTACCCCTGGGTTGAGGGCAAAGAAGCAAAGAAACTTTTGATGGAGCGTAAATAGTATAAAAAAAGCTGCTAAAAGCTGTACTGTGGTTCATAGCATACATATATACACTGTAGAAGTTTAAGGTGATCGGCGAAAATGGTAGTTTTTAAAAAAATTGCTTCAGAAAAGTTGTCTCGAAAATAAGTTGCTACATAAGCAATAACTAAAATACTGCGATGTAGAGCAATCAAAGGAATACATACAATATGATAAACCCAGTAAAAATACAAACTACAAGAAAGACAGATTCTCGCTATGACAAGAAAGAAAGTTCTGTCTACCGTTAAGCAGAGCATCTGTAATTATGTTTCCCAAGGCTTCCTCAACCGTCGTCTGTGGATTATGTCCATTTTGAGCAGCAGCCAAGCCGTCAGTGCTGAGGATAGAGCTATTTCCTACATCTTCATCGCTTTCTTCCTATAATCGTGGATCATGTAAAATATGACAAAAATGAGATCAGAAAGAAAAAGAAATCATGTACCACCATATCATGCACTAAGGATTAAAATATGTATATACGAGTGACGACCATCACCATGATCATAAGTGTACTTGGCAGGGGCGTAGGCAGGGGAGGGCCAGAGGGGGGAATTCCCCTCCCCGAAACCAATTTGCCCCCCCCCCGGAAAATTTGCCTTGTCAGGTCAAATTTTATTAAATATTCGCGCCGTACGCGCGAATTTTATTAATTACCTCAGGAAAACTTATTTGCACATCAACATGCACTGCTAAATTTTCTAAATTTTTTACAAAACTTGCTCTGAAAAAATAGATGTCACCCTTGCCATATTCTAGAAAGATCTTGCTTTTAGCTGGGGGCGACCCCCGCGTATTTTAGTTAAAGATCGAACATTTTGCACTTATGATCTAACAAGTTTATAGAAATTGTTGTCCAAAAATCGTTTCAGTGAACGAATTTATAAAGGAATTTAAAATAGCACAATCCTTATTTATGCGATTTGGTAATTACTCTTTTTAAACGTTTTCATTATGACTTTTGTTGCAATTAACAACAATTTTCCAGCTTCTGGGGGACTCTGCGCCGCAGACCCCGTAGCTGCTACATTTATATACAGTATACAACATCTACCTCTGAGAGGCACTTGGTGTATGTAAGTTTTAACGAGCTCTCTTCATTAAGGGGTTTCTCATCATTCCCTCTCCCAGAATCCGTGTTTTTGGGCGAATTTGGGCGTAAACCGGAAGAAGTAGCCCCAAGCTTGTTCGATTTCTGCATTTGCGTAAGTCTGGTAACGCACGTACACTTGTAACGTCACGTAACGCACACTTATTCCTGATAAGGACAACCACTAGAAAATTACACTGACATGTCTGTTAAGAACCATTGCTTAAAAACTAGTACCAAAGAGTGATGTTTTTAACGCGCAGGTTAACTTGTTCCCGAGTTAACTCATCGAGCACGCCTAGCATGATTTGTACGCGCCAGGGTATTTTTCACATGGGGGGGCGCTCCCTCCCCGAAGTTGACCACCCTTTGGAACCGGTCGCCCTCCCATCCGGAATTTTGGGCTTCCCCCTTAATGAGGTCTACATTTTTCGATGAGAATTTTGGGGACTCAAGATTTTGCCATAAATGGGAAATTTTCAAAATTTATCCGGGTTCGCCGGAGATTTTTTCGTAAAAATGGCTATTTCTAGCTTAAATCCAGCCATTTTTGAGAACTTTTTACTTTTCTAAATGCAAAATAGGCCCAAAAATAGCAGCAGCTTTTGGCTCATTGTTCCATCCCCCCCGCCGAACATCCGGAAGCCCTTCCCCCCTCGGCAAAAAATCCCTAAAAAACCCTGAGAATTTTGGGGACTCAAGATTTTGCCATAAATGGGAAATTTTCAAAATTTATCCGGGTTCGCCGGAGATTTTTTCGTAAAAATGGCTATTTCTAGCTTAAATCCAGGCATTTTTGAGAACTTTTTACTTTTCTAAATGCAAAATAGGCCCAAAAATAGCAGCAGCTTTTGGCTCATTGTTCCATCCCCGCCGCCGAACATCCGGAAGCCCTTCCCCCCTCGGCAAAAAATCCCTTAAAAACCCTGAGAATTTTGGGGACTCAAGATTTTGCCATAAATGGGAAATTTTCAAAATTTATCCGGGTTCGCCGGAGATTTTTTCGTAAAAATGGCTATTTCTAGCTTAAATCCAGGCATTTTTGAGAACTTTTTACTTTTCTAAATGCAAAATAGGCCCAAAAATAGCAGCAGCTTTTGGCTCATTGTTCCATCCCCCCCGCCGAACATCCGGAAGCCCTTCCCCCCTCGGCAAAAAATCCCTAAAAAACCCTGAGAATTTTGGGGACTCAAGATTTTGCCATAAATGGGAAATTTTCAAAATTTATCCGGGTTCGCCGGAGATTTTTTCGTAAAAATGGCTATTTCTAGCTTAAATCCAGGCATTTTTGAGAACTTTTTACTTTTCTAAATGCAAAATAGGCCCAAAAATAGCAGCAGCTTTTGGCTCATTGTTCCATCCCCCCCGCCGAACATCCGGAAGCCCTTCCCCCCTCGGCAAAAAATCCCTAAAAAACCCTGAGAATTTTGGGGACTCAAGATTTTGCCATAAATGAGAAATTTTCAAAATTTATCCGGGTTCGCCGGAGATTTTTTCGTAAAAATGGCTATTTCTAGCTTAAATCCAGGCATTTTTGAGAACTTTTTACTTTTCTAAATCAAAAATAGGCCCAAAAATAGCAGCAGGTTTTGGCTCATTGTTCCATCCCCCCCCCCCCCCCCCGCCGAACATCCGGAAGCCCTTCCCCCCTCGGCAAAAAATCCCTAAAAAACCCTGCATGCTAGTGCAACA
>JASAND010015428.1:0-44844 GCA_030248195.1 Trissonchulus latispiculum | reverse complement strand
TCCGTTTTATGCTCACACTGAATCTTTTTTCTAATTTCATTGTAGTTTGTGTATTTTATTCTTCTTGGACGACAATGAGCTGCTAAGAATTTATCAATAGTGTAGTAAAATTTTAACTAAATGTGTCAAAGCTTCATTCACGTAGTAAAGTTATCACTGCACTCGAATCTGGTGCGTGAGAATCTATGTTCATAATCATATTATGCCGACAGCAGACAGCAGGTCTTTCCAATTTTACATGGTTCCAGTGACTGGAAATTCGTAATGCAGAGCTCGAATCTGAAGTTAGCTTTTTCGACTCTGCTTTTCGTTCTCTCAACATCTTCAGCGTGCTTCATCTTCAGCGTACATTACCATATACTGCTCAACGAAAGCCTAGGGTCGAAAAATGGATTCCAGATTCGTGTTCTGTAATCTTACCAAACCCACTACGCAACTTATCAAAATCGTCAACAAATTTTTATGTTTTTGTTTTTGAAAATTTTTGTCTTATCTTGGCACGCTCTTGCGAATCGAAAAATCGAAGTCCGCGAAACCGGAAAATTTTTAACTCACCCCGGTCAGAAAACATCCCACGCCAAGTTGTATTGATTTATTAAATTTTAGCACTACCGGGGGAAATTGAAAAAAAGACCTCTACAGCAAAAGAATACTGGAAGGTGAGATTATTGTCGAGAGCAGTTGAGACAAAAAACGGACTGGGTTGAGCCAGGCCAAAGTCTTCAAAGTTCACTATCGACAGACATTGTACTTGAAGCTGGCATAGACCTTACCAAATCTTTCACAGATATAAAGCTTGCAACACAGTGACACTCGCCATTTGTAACTTCTTGCGATACAGAAACTACGAGATCGCAAACCCACAACAGCTCTCCATCAGATTCAACGCCATTTATGTGATTAGTTGACACATCGCTTTCGAAACCATCTATTGACAATTTAGCACAGACTGCCGACACATTGGTTGAAAAACGTCTGGTCTGTCATCTCAAGTTGCTAAAATAACAATTTCGTCTCCATCGTCAAATCCGTCAATCCCAAAAAATGCGATCGCGATAGGAAAGCAACCAGCTTCTTGATCAACTAAAAAAACAAATCAAAACTCTCAGCATTCAGAAAGGTTATTTTTAGAAAACTGATTCAAGCCTATCGTAGTAAGTCAAGTAGTCGTTTGCAGAACAGAAATCTCTCACAGCCACTGTAATGTTCGTATCACACGAAGTTTGGATCAAATGCTAGGCACTGCACTTCACCTTGCCTCGCTGCGGCATTTCGTCTACAACCCCAATCAGGGAAACTTCCCAATCCTGTCATCGTCGCAGCAGATGGCCGTCCTAGTTGCTGCCTCTGAGATAAGAGCCTTTCTCACAGGATACTAGCAGTCATTTCAGTTGCCTTCCAATGCGTCTGGCACAAATAAAAAGGAAGCCTGAACTTGGAACCTTTTCACCCGCAAAAATTTCGTCTGAACTGCAACACCAGAAAGCTGGTTTAGCAAACGTGGTCTGTCATCGCTTACTCAGAAGCTGTCAGCTCCAAAGTTTTTCATTTGATCTATTTTCGCATTTCCTACAAAAGGCGTTTCCGCTGGACACTTCGTAAAAGCTTTTTGAATAAGTAACAGATTCCGGCTAAACCAAGAAACCAGACAACAGTATGGGGCCAAATCTGACCAATCTTTCGAAAAATCTGATTTTGGGCAACCTAATCAGGCGGTTGGTCAGGCTATTATCCTAATTTGTATTCCTGTCGATGTTATTCCTCCTGGAGAGGACACTGCGGCATCTCTACCTGAGAGGATAACACCGGAAAACGAGAGCTTATTAAATTTGCCACAAGATTGTTTTGAACACTTCTTTCACTCCACTAGAAAGAAGCAAGTAGAAAGAAGGTTTACAAGTAGTGTATGTTCAGCACCGCGCGAAGTGTTGGGTGGGGCTAGTGGTAGTCCAGATCAACAATTTGACCTTAAGTGAAAAGTTCAAAGTGAAAAGTGAAAAAGTCAAAAAGTGAAAAAAACATTCCTCCATTATCTAGGCTCAATCCTACCCTCAACAGGAACCCGGCTGACCTAAGTTTAGATTTCAAACTCATTTTTAATGCGAAAACTTTATGTAGGAAGTTAGAAGTATATATTACCAGATTAACACCTAGATATTAAATATATGCAATCAACAAATGCTAAAGCATTCAGTGATGGCAACTGTCTGCTAGACTATCAGATTACAACACGCTGGAACGAATCATCAGATCCCTGTAAATTTATGATCATGTTCCGTGTATGTTACAGGTTTTACAGGGTCGCAGAATTGGAAAATGATATTAGTTGTTGTGTCCTAGATAACCTCCTCGTGCTCTACGTGAGCCTTAATAGCTTTCTGGGTAGTAGAATCTGAGCACGACCTTAGGTTTAGTTCTATGTGAACTATGCCCAGTAGTCATGCGACTGTTTCAGCATTATTGTGGCTACTACTAGTACAACAATACTGTGGCTACCACTAGCATACTATAAAGCAACCACTCACAAACCACTCAAAATCACAAACTTACAAGACGAGCACGCCTGCTACAAGCTAACAGACCCATCCATACTGCTATCTTTAGTTGACAGCAACACTGTACAGCAACAATAATTATGCAACAAAATAGTGGAACCCTATACAACAACAGAACTGTATAATGAGGACAATGTGCAACAAAATAATTTGCACTAAGACCACTGGACAACAACAATACTGTTCAACAAGACACTGTATAACAAATTATGAATAGAGCAAGGAGAAAGAACACTGCATAATGAAATTACTGCATAATGCGAATACTATTCAACAAAAATACTTTAACGAGAATGCTTTAAATTCTGAGAGCCAAATAGTCTGTTAGATTGAAGATATTCCCCAGTTAAGGCGGGGGCGACTAAACTTTAGCACAAACCCTTTCGAGTTGATTCATTTTTGACACACATGTAAAGCAAAAACGGGCAAGAACGTATCCACTCATTGATTCCTAGCTTCTTTCCTGTGGCTCGCTATTCTTCGAAGAACCTGCCTGACCCTTCCATTTTGGCGACACCCAACATAAATGTTAAAATATTTCTCACAGCTGTTGTCTTCAATGATCTACGCTTTTGCACACCAACTGAAAATAAATTCAGCTACATGTCCATTGTATTAGTTTTGATTAGACTTGATGCTAAAAATCGTTTTAAATTTTAATCCTTCAAAAATTGATTAAAAAATTTTAAAGTATTAAATTAAAATTCTAACTCAAGATACCGCAGTTTAACATTTCAGCGTTATATTAATATAAAATTTGCCCAGATACATCAATGAAAGTCGGGAGATTTTTTTTGCAGCAAGCGAAAAATGACAACTTTTTCCACTCCCTATGTTTAACACATGAAACCTCAACTTTGAGGTGAATTTACTCGACAACCGTAAGACTTACTACTTTAATTTTAAAATCTCGTTACAATATACCGTGTGGACAGTAACAAATTTAAAAATCAGCGAGATACGAGAAAGTCAAAGAAATGACCCAAAAATGGAACCCTCTTAAACTTGAAGAACCGTGTAAGCTTTGGAAAAGTTTGTGCGCCGAATCAAATAACTTAAATGGGATGCGATGCGTCCGGAAGCTAAAACGTGGTGTGAACATAGACCCAAAAAGTCTTTAACACCGCCTCAAATATGAAGGAGGTTGGCCTGCGCAAAGTAAATTCACGCCATTCGAAACATGAAAAATGTGAAAATACTGCTTATAAGTACATTTTTGAAGATTGTCCAATATGCACACTCATTTACATCAATCGATAGCGTTGATGATTCTAAACAACTTTCCTTCCTGACGCAATTCCATATTTGCCATCCGTTTCAAGTTATTTTCAAGAAACTGACATTTCATCGTTTGAATGGACCAATGAATTAGAGGATTCTACCTTCAATCTGCCTTAGTTTTGATTCTCAAAGGTCTTGATTAAATTGGAAAAAACAATTGTAACGTGCATTCATTCATTCATTTATATGTATTTTGTTCCTTATAGACGATTCACGGTTCCTTTCCTTTTTGCACGGTGGTAGACTGTACTAACGCTATAAGAATGTATCGGTCAGTCAGTTGAGTTGGCATTCAATTGAACACTCAAAGTAACAACCAGCATCCATTTATTAAGGAAATAAGTTGAAATTGAAGTTGCCGTAGGATCAAGATGGCTACATATCAACACAATCCTAGCCAAAGTTGGCAACGTCATCGAAAAGTAAGAACACTTTGCAATATTTTTTGAGCCGGGGTAAATATACTAGCTTCCAGGGTAACATCAAATTTAAATTTTCCAATTCAGTGGCCAAAAGTTGTCAAGGTTTTGATGTTTCTTCAAGTTCGAGCTAGCATTGCTCTCCGACCATTAGGGCTACAGCAAAGCTGTACCGTGTGCTGCTGTGCCAAAGCGTAGACGTTTTTATTAAACCAAACAGTTGTTAGAATTTTTAAGTTTTTATGTTGGGTGCCCGCGAAAATCGGGGGTTGGCCAGGTTTTCGCGGACATAGTGGATTATAGAAACCGCTTAGGAACCAGGGACTTCATATTATAAAGCCCATGCTTTATGTGCCTGCAAAAAAGAATTGAAATCAAACAAACTTTGGGCACCCCCATTTGAGTCGCTCCCTCCCCTTTCCTGATAGCATTAATCTTCTCCGCTAGCTCTTGTCTTGCTCTGAGTCACTCCGACATTCTGCGAATTTGCTTTTTATCTGCAGGTTTACACTTCAACTCAGCATTCAGTGGATGAACAAGCAGACTTCAACCCAACGAAAAAATAACAAACCAACTAGACAAGGGACAGAAAACAAGCAAATTTGCATGAATGGGTTGTCGTTGTCATTTTTCTCTTAACAATGGACATATAATTCAATTTGCGCAGATATGGGAGCTTTGGAATCGTTACAACTTTTTATCTACTCGAACAGAGATTTTGAATGATACGCACATAGGATGGTTATCGTTACCTTCACTTTTGACCCATTCTGACCGGTTTCCTCCTTTTTGAATCCTTTGACGCCGACGTTTTTCTTTCTTTTCTCTTTTTTCTATTTTTCCTTTTTTTCGACATTGTGGTGCTCTAACCCTATTACAACCCTTTATCTGCTCGACGAGAGCTTTCGAATGGTGCCCATATTGCGCGGTTTCCGTCACTTTCAATTTTGATCATTTGCAGCATATCGAGTACTGTATCGAGTACTTCCGCAAGCGCGTCGTGGTCAACTCCTCATGAATACTTCACTTTACCCCAAACCCACATGCAAAATTTTAGCAAAATCCGTTAGCCCAATCGAAAGTTAGAGCACCTGACATCAATTGCAATCAATTTTGGGCGGTTTTAGCCATTTTGACTCTTTGTCGCTTCGAAACTCATTTTCCTACAGGTTGAGTGATTCGGCCCTATTACAACTCTTTGATCCACTCAATCCGAGCTTTCGAATGATACCCATATGAGCCCAATTGGACAATTTTCAATTTTTACTGTTTGCAGCATCACCGTATCGATTATTCGTAAAGTACTTTCCCCCAAACTCGTACCGGGTCGCCAATGAGATATGCAAATGTCCTTGTCAAGGCCTTCAAAATGAGGTATCACCCACCAGTCTACCCATTTCCAATCTGGAGATCCAAGGGGGCAACTTGTACTAGTAGCAGCCATATTATATGTTAAAACGGTGTTTGACTACTGGTCAAAGTTTATGTAGGAGCTACATTCGAAGGTCATGTTCAGATTCTCCCACCCTGAAAACAATTACGGCTCACCTAAAGCATGGAGGTTATCTAGGACACAAAAAACTAATAACATTTTCCAATTCTACGATCCCCGCTCCGAAGAATCCGCTTTGCCGCAGTGGGGCGGCTTGGTGCAGAAGACAGATCCCTGCCATCTGCCGATCAAAAGGATTCAACACCGAGGTTGTTCTTCGGGAAGAAGCATACGGCTACCTTTCCCTTGGATCGTGCCGGGTTTTTGACAGTAGGACCTGGTAAACCGGCCTACTGGGCACTCTTCCTGCTGTGCGCCGGTGATATAGAGCCCAATCCAGGCCGTATTCCTTCCAAATCCCGCTGGCCCTGCTCGGTCTGAGGCCGAGGTTTCGGCTACTCGGACTATTCACTGAAGTGCACCTGCTGTGGTTCGTGGGTCCATGCCAGGAACTGTGCTCAGATCCGGGTGGCTGACCTAAACCGGATGACCACGCCTGAACTCAACAGCTACCGCTGCCCTCCCTGTGGTCCTCCATCCATCGCTGGCCATCGCTGGCCATCACTGGCCCTGGCCCGCTCAGGGGCCAGCCCTGCCAGCCCCTGCTATGGTCAGGCAGGACCTGACCTGGAA
This sequence comes from Trissonchulus latispiculum, assembly GCA_030248195.1. Lineage (NCBI taxonomy): Eukaryota > Metazoa > Nematoda > Enoplea > Enoplida > Ironidae > Trissonchulus > Trissonchulus latispiculum. The sequence goes on along the minus strand of JASAND010015428.1, from coordinate 38,464 downwards.
ACTGACTGATGGCCGCACACAACCCCCAAACCGAGAGACAGTTTGAGGTTTCTTCAGTGGAATGTGGGGGCAGCCAACCGGAAACGAACTGTCCTGGAGAAACTCATAGGGTCGACCTATGACTCCTAGTTCCTCTCCACCCCACCACCACCTCGGAATGCTACGCGTGGTGCTGAGTAAATGCTACTTTTTGCTAGTGCTATGCTTTATGAAAAGTGTTCATAGCGAGGGACACCCCTTGTGGGCATCCAATCTCGCGGAGACAAGAGGATCGAAAGCCTTGAAACCGTCGTTCAACCACACACAGTTCCATTCCGTGGAATGTTCCACGCACACACACACACACGCACACACACACTGCCACACATACGCACACATTACGCACTCTATACACTCTACACGCTAGATACAACAACGGGGCTATTATTGTGCATTCATGTGACTGTGTGAAATTTATGTGGCTGTGTGCAGTTGCAGTGCATCAAGAAATCAATTTAATGGTGCATTTGTCTAAAATCTTTTAATTGTTTGTATTTTAGTAATGTTTACCACGTTGCCTGCAAGTAAGGTCGACGTCATCTTGAATTTGGCACACTGGTACACGAGCTTTATAGGGACCCCTGGTTGTTTGGAATAGTGGATACGAATGATACATATTGGTAGTAATCATGTTCGCATATTCGTCCCAACCCGCCATCTCTTCTTCACCTGATGGGTATATTTTCGCCAAACCTTCAAATCTGCACTGACAAAATACTGTAAAGCTTTATTTAATAAAAAACCAGTGATGATACAGAATATTTCGACATTTTAACTAGGCTGTTTGGCAATTTTAAGTTAACGTATTAGTGACATCGTCGTTTTAATACCTTAATGGAAGAATAAAGTAAACGACACCGCGTATAATGTCGAATGAATTCCTAACTATAGTAGACCGAAAAATGCGTGGGCAAACTTTGACCAATTATGGCAGATTTCCTTTGGAGTAAACCCTAACATTGTACATATTCTTAAAATCCGCGGGAACCCGAGATTTCGAAAGTCCGGGAAAATCCGCAATTCCGTGGAATTCATGCGTGGAATTCCGTGCAATTCATTTTCATTTTCACGGAAAATCTAAAATTTTTAGTATTTAGCCAAATTTGCATCGCAATCAAATTTTTGTTTCCACAATCGAATAGAGCTGTTCCCGCTACACATTTCTGCTCTTAGCAGCTTTATGGCAAAATAAACCAGTTTCCGGAAGTCCGGGTTTTCAAAATTAGCGCTTTTTTAAAGTTTTCTCCAATACCCACAAGACGGATATTGAGTGCATTTTTAAGGATTTGTTCTATTAGAAAAGTTGTTCTGCTGGATAAGAGCTTTCGAATGATATCCATCTCGCTGGTATTGGAGAAATTTTTAAATTCCGGAAATTTTGAAAACCCGGAATTACGGAAATTGGCTACATTTTCGTGAAAAACTTCTGAGAGCAAAAAATATGTAGTGGGACCACCTCTATTCGACTGTTTAAAACTAAATTTGATTGTGCGAAAAACTAAAACTTTAGATTTTCCGTGAATGAAACCCGAAATTCCGTATTTCTCTGGATTTTCAAAATCTCGGGGTTTTGGGAATCTAAAATGTATACATTGTTGGGGTTTACTCCAAAGGTTAATCTGTAATAAATGATCAAAGTTTGTACACACATTGTTCGTTCTACTACAGTTAGATTCAGATAAAGTGTGGATAAAAAAAACCATTTAATTTAGATAAGAAAAACACTTTAAATGTTGTCCTAAAAATTATTGTACCACAAAACTACAACGAATATATGTTAGGTTCATTATTGAAGAGCGTGCAATTTTGAGATTGTACGATGTTTCCGTGTAATTTTGAAATTGCATGGTCTTATCGTGCAATTTTAATAAGTAGTTTCCGTGAAATTTCAAAATTGCACCGCTGGAACCATGCAGTATTGAAATACAAAATTTCAAGTTTCTGTTTTCACTTTGATTGTACGTTAATGTTTATATGTTAACTCTCTAAAGTGAAATAATATGTACCATTTGAGTTGGTAGTTTCTGCCAATTACTACTTGCGAAAAATGTAACAAGTATGTTGAATAAAGAGAGGTTGGTTGGTTATAAATAGATGAATTTTAGATTTTCGTTTAGATTAGTAAGCCATAGACAATTTATAAAATATAAATTGTATGGAAAAAGTCCACCAGGACCTGACCTATATTTATGAATGGTTACATGTTACAAACTTTCAAATTTACCGTTTAAGCTCAATTCACAAAGCATACAAAATTATTCAATGTACTTGTTATATTTTTCGCAAGTAGTAAATAGCAGAAAGTACCAACACAAATTTAACCATAAGCTAAAACTTGCTAACTACTAAATTTATTCTACTAAATGCTCAAATGGTACATATTTCCTTTTAGAGAGTGAACATATAAACATTAACGTACAATCAAAGTGAAAACAAAGACTTGAAATTCTATATTTCAATAGTGCACGGTTCCACCCGTGCAATTTTGAAATTTCACGGAAACTACTTGCAATTTCAAAATAGCACGGCAGTTTCCGTGCAATTTTAAAATTGACCATAAGACCATCTGTACATGCTCATGCTAATTAATTAAGCTAATTAGGAGTTGCAGAAACATTTTTACCTCACATAGGCATGCCTATCCGAGGATGCCTATCCTTTCAGAATAGAAATCTTTAAATATTTTCAAACAACCGCTAGAGAGCAATTCTATAAATTTCCACTATGTAATTTATAACTATTTTAGCTTTAATTCTGGACTAACTAGTTTCCTATTAAGTCAGGTAGTTTTTTCGGAAATATCTTTTAGCAAAACCTGGACAGCAAAATTCCAATCAAGTCAGCTCATTTTCGTGGAATGATTTTGTGCTTAATCCCCGCCATGTTGGTTCCCCGGAATCTCGCTATAATGTCGTACTCAGTATCTTTTGATAGAGGCACTATTGAGTTATCTTAATTATTTTAGCACTAGGTGCTACTACATGTCACTAAACGTGTAATACGTTAATATACGTATAAATAATATTAATATTATTAATACGTTTCCTATACGTCATTGAACTATGTATTATATGAACCAAATAAGACAAAGATAAATTCAATAAGCCATCGGTAAGTGTTTACTTGAGCCAACAGCTTGTATTTAGTGATTTAACCCATCGATTACTTATGAATTTGCCAGACATAAGGGCATTAGGATAATAACCAAGTAATTCGACCATTTCCTTGCCGTAGAAGGAGGATCTTCTTCTGCAAACAAAGCATTAATACAAAATTTCTTCTTAGTTTCATTAATATTCATTCAATTTTCGGTATAATTTGGGTTAGTTACACCTGGGGCCAATTCCATAAAAAAACTTGCAACTTGAGCTTGCACTTGTACTTGCACATGCACTGGAACTGAAAGTTCAACTTGTCAGTGTTTCCTGAAACTCTTGCTTTGACTTAGCTAAGCAAGTTGTCAGACTGACGAACTTGTAAGCGCAAGTTCATGTGGTAGCTTATTTTTAAAATATAAGCCAAAAAGTTTGAAAATTTATAATATAAATACAAAACTGAAATAAAGCGTTTGAAATTCACAGTGTGCTATGTCCCAAAGATTCTTGTCATGCTCCAAAAAATGTTAAAATTTGAATGAATTATACCAATTTTTGTTTCAATTGTTCAATGAAAATTTGCTCAACTACTTGCACCGCAAGTGCAAGTTGCAAGTGCACGTACTGACTACTTTAAGGAAACAGATTGTGACTGAAAGTGTTCGTGTACAGCTTGTAACTTACATACCTGCAACTTGTAGTTAAGTGCAAGTACGTAAGCATCACTTGTGGGTATATGGAACACCTGACTCGTAACTTGCACATGCAAGTTGCACGCTTCACGTTTTATGAAACTGGCGCCTGGTTCAGGAAAATTAATGGCAACATTTGAAATCTACCACTAATAATTAATAGCGGTTTTGGGCCAGTGAACATGTGGGGCTGGTGGCTCCTTACAGAACGACACAACAAGTTTCTTAATTGCATTAACCCAATTAAAGTTATAATTAATTAATTGAAATAACTAATAAATTACCTACAGTAAGCCTTAGGCTAATGAGCCAGTCTGCGAGCGTGTAATGTGCATCATTATATGAAAGCGTGTAATTAGTGCTGAGTGCTAATGAACCGAGCATACCTTACATAATTTCAACATGATAGCTTAAGAGTTTCATACTCTTATGTATCATACACTCTTGATAGCATACACAAGAAACATAACTGGGACTACCACCAAACAGACCAGGTTTTACAGACTGCCTAATCCTATCTTCTACTAATCGCCTACTACTGTAAACTAAGCATATTAGCTTAGCTAACTAAGCTTAGCAATGAAAAAGCAAAATAATATATTACACCTAGACAGACTACCGTGTTGGATAGTGTTACATAGAACTCTGGGTTTAATTTGACTGTGTGGGCTGGCGCGAAAGCGTCTTCTAAAATGTCACTACAGTTTGGGAACGAATTCCAACTTAAGCTTGGTTCGATTGTGCCCGGGTGGCTCAATCGGTAGAGCGTTGGCCTAGACAGCCAAAGGTTGTGGGTTTGATCCCCACCTCGGGCCCGAATTTTTCGGGTCGGAGGTGCTGTAGTGACAATCTTAGTTTCGTTTGTTCTTTCATTTGTCTTGCCCATTACGGTTTGAAACGGTCGAGGTTTGCTCCCATCAGACTGTGTGGGCTGGGGCGAAAGCGTCTTCTAAAATGTCACTACAGTTTGGGAACGAATTCCAACTTAAGCTTGGTTCGATTGTGCCCGGGTGGCTCAATCGGTAGAGCGTTGGCCTAGACAGCCAAAGGTTGTGGGTTCGATCCCCACCTCGGGCCCGAATTTTTCGGGTCGGAGGTGCTGTAGTGACAATCTTAGTTTCGTTTGTTCTTTCATTTGTCTTGCCCATTACGGTTTGAAACGGTCGAGATTTGCTCCCATCAGACTGTGTGGGCTGGCGCGAAAGCGTCTTCTAAAATGTCACTACAGTTTGGGAACGAATTCCAACTTAAGCTTGGTTCGATTGTGCCCGGGTGGCTCAATCGGTAGAGCGTTGGCCTAGACAGCCAAAGGTTGTGGGTTCGATCCCCACCTCGGGCCCGAATTTTTCGGGTCGGAGGTGCTGTAGTGACAATCTTAGTTTCGTTTGTTCTTTCATTTGTCTTGCCCATTACGGTTTGAAACGGTCGAGGTTTGCTCCCATCAGACTGTGTGGGCTGGCGCGAAAGCGTCTTCTAAAATGTCACTACAGTTTGGGAACGAATTCCAACTTAAGCTTGGTTCGATTGTGCCCGGGTGGCTCAATCGGTAGAGCGTTGGCCTAGACAGCCAAAGGTTGTGGGTTCGATCCCCACCTCGGGCCCGAATTTTTCGGGTCGGAGGTGCTGTAGTGACAATCTTAGTTTCGTTTGTTCTTTCATTTGAAATGATTTAGTGTTAAAATTTGTATGATGATTTAGAGATATGACAGAGATATGTGAGACAAAAGAAATTCGGATACTCACAAGGACACAACACAACACAACATACATACAACCGACTGTGAAAGTTCTAGTATATGTATAGTTTAATGGTCTTTGGCTGCGGCATGGCTGATCAGGTTTTGGTTGTTGAATTGTGGTTGTCATCCAAAGAGATTTCCCAAGCTTGTGAACACTAAGGCAGACAAGATCAATGAATGCAGTGGGCACGGCTGAAAACCTGGGTGGGTTGCATTTATATGTAAGAACAAATATGTTACCGAAACCGGTTTAAACCAGTTATTTTACATTATTTATGTTATTTTTTATAATGTTGGAAGGAGTCAAAGTGCCAAAATTTGAAGCAACGAGATTGTGAGGTTTCTTTCTACAAGTGCCACAAAATTTTCAATAGCTTTCTGTTCTGAATATCTAACGACTTCACCACTGTCACACGTGCTACTGGCCCAAAACCGCTATTTCTATGCTACATCTAGCCAACAAGACCCGTGTTATCTGATGAAACTAAAAACAAACTGTAAACCTAAAAACTGTTTTCAACTGTTATGTTGCTTGCAAATGTATAGCCATTCAACGTTGAAAACGCGGGAACAACCAATAGCAATCGAAATTCATAGTGTTGTAAATCAGAAAACTAGACGTAATTCTATGCAACACTCATGGTTCTGGGTAATATGAGCTCTGCCCTTGCTAGTACCTTTGTGGTGGAAACAAAACAAAGTTTATACATTCTATCGGTCCGAGTAGAACTCATGTAGCAGTATTTATGTAAGTTAATACATTATTAAGTCGTCGCTCGATAATCAAGCCGTTTGCAAGCAAAATGGTCAAATTATTTTACATGCGTTTTACTCTGCAATTCTAGGTTCTGTACTCACACTGTGCTGAAGGTTTGTAAAGAAAATAATTTAGGCGTCACTTACTCAAAATTATATATGAAATCTTCTGCTTGCTCCCAATCTACGAAAGCTGGCAGCGTTGCATTAGGGTGCAGGCTAGGACACACGTTATCTACATTATCTATTCTCGTAAGGCTAAACAAAACTAACAAATACCTCCTCTCTGAAAAAAGCGTTTAAGAAAGAAGATGACGCAGGAGACGATTTTCGACAAACTGTGATGCCATATTGGCAATAAGGATTTCCGAGAGACCTCAGTGTTGTGTTAAATCGCCCTGATAAGTTGGAAGACGTGTTTTAACTGGATGTTAGCTAAGCTTAATGCCCATATGCTTTGTGACATTGAAAATTTTAGTAAACGAAAACTGGAGTGAAGTCAATGTGAAGCTAACCATCCGAGTTGCTATTTAATAAGATTTCAGTATTTGACGTGGTTTCTTTGCGTCAATGGTTGTTAACTTGTTTACCAATTTTTGTCAGTAGAATTTTTTCTTGCTCGCTTTGTCAGGATTCTTTTAGTGTTGTTATGGTAGTTGTTTGAACACTGGATTTGATTTTGCTGGGTCTGATACTACCAGGAGAAAAATTTAGCAGGGGCGCGATGTCAGAGCCAATATTCCAAACTAAACCAAGCTTTCTGGATGCACTGTGTTCGGAACGTGTTGGTAACACAGTGTTCCAAGAAAGCTGAGATATGGCAGCAGATTGAACTAACGTTTTGTTTATCCATCTTCAGTTAGAAGTTGGTGTTCATCTAATCGCAGAACGGAGCATTAGTTTGAAATAATAAAATAGATAACATGATATAGCGTGTATTCTAGAGTAGCTGGCTAGCCTAGTCTAGTTTAGTCTATCCAGCTTTCTTCTACAGTCAAACCTTCTAAAGAAGTTGTCCCAGGCAAGGACAAGGTGCGCATTGCTACCATTTTAATGCATAAATAAGGCTTGATCTATAATCATGCCAGTTTTATCCTTTCCTCTCAGCTAAAGCGTTCCTTGTGTGAGACACTAGACTTTCCCTTTTATGTTGAACTATAATTGCTGGAAGAGGTATTAAGTTGTGAAATTCGCTTCAACTATACGATACGATACCTATAGCGTGATATACGATCAACGCTATAACCTTTAGTTTGCCTTTCTCATGGATTTGCTATATATATATAAATATATATATATATATATATATATATAAATATATATAAATATATATAATATATATATAATTTATATATATATATATATATATATATATATATATATATATATATATATATATATATATATATCAGTTCTGTATATTTAACTGTCGATTGTTTTTTGTTGTTTTCCATTTTCATGTTAACGTTTTCACGTATAATGTTTCCGCTATTAGTAGTGTTATTACAGTAGCCAATTCTAGTTTCAGGTTCAGTTTCAGTTTCAGTCTATTAGCCACTTAACGATTTAACTAATTTCAAAATAATTCATCTTCAGACGATTGATCTACGTTTCCCGTCTTTAGCTCTAAATGTGGAAATTCAGAAAATTTAGCAGAGCTTAAGATTAGCGCTCCATTTCCGTCGAGGTTCCCGCAAACTGCATAGCGATTTGATCATGGTCTTCTAACAACTTTAACGTACTTCAAGGATATATTACTGGACAACTTATAACATGCCCTGTCTCCTCGCTCCCATCCGGGCGGACACATGCTGCCTGAAACGTATACAAATAAAACATCATTATGTAAAATATTGAATACAGGTTAATCCAGCTAAAGCAATTATTAGGTCCTTTCGTCCAGCAATCGGTAAATGCCGGGAAAAACATTCTTATGCATTTTGATATTATGAACACTGGCTTGCAGCAATGAAGAATAACCGAAGAATAACCTAACCTTGAGGTTAAGTCGCTATTCTCCAGCTGTTTCGTTGCATCAATCAGGGTTAACTAATTCTCCAGCTAACCTCGAGTATAACTTATTCCCCAACTTGATTTGATAAGGGTTAACTGAAGAATAAGAGGTAGACATAGGTTCTAAAGTCTTATGGTCAGGTTACGTTTGACAAATCTTGCTGAACGCAACTAAATAAAGCTACAATTAAGTAGCTGGCTGTAGTTCAAGCGATATTACGAGCATAGAGCAAAAGTATTCTGGTTATGGATTCTGCAATTATAGTGCCAAATCCTTGTTGGTTGTTGGTTCCATCCGAAATGACAATTGGTATCTCCACAAAGATTATGCAATTGGATAACAGTGTCCAGCTTTTATATTTGCTAGTAAACTCGGGGTTACCTTTATTCTTCAACTATCCTTTGGTTAAGTTGGATGTTAACTTTATCCCTGAGCCTAACCTTTAGTTATGCTCAAGCTTAACTCTATTCCTCAACTGTTGTGATTGGTTGACAAGAAGGCGGTGTTTTTTCTATTGGGCAGTTTCAATATATACTGTTAATATCAAGAATGGCCTTATTCCTGAGCTCAAGCTCAGGGTTAGTCATTCTCCAACTTAGTTGTAGTATTGCGACGGAATAAAACTTATCCCTGAGCTTGAGCTCAGGTGGAGTAAATAGTTAACTCCGAGTTAAATCAGGAATGGCTTAGTTCGGAGCTAAGGTATTCTGATTTGGTGCAAGTGGCCGGAAATCTTCTAAATGGCATTGTCTATAAACTACCTTAAAACCTCATTGTTGAAAAGTATACGCATCGGATTAAAAACTTCGACGTCCCCGTACAGGGCGATTTTTGCTAATTTTTGATATTAGACAGTAGCTGCATATCTATGATTATATTCATCCGAAAGATTCTGTTGAGCTCTACATTTTTGCTGTTTGAAGCACCTTTCTAACTAAATCTACTAATCCGCCATTGCTTGAACTACGCAAATCCGTAAAATTAAACTAAGGATGTCAATTTGAAGGTCTCGTTGAGCTCGATTATTCCTGGCATTGTAATCTTCTAAATGCTATCCCGTACGCTGCTATCATAAAAAACGTAATTTTTTTTGCAAAAACATGACCAAATTTCTTCCAGCGATTGTGGAGCATTTACTATGCAAGCGAGAGGGTAGCCACTTACTAGACGTGTTTTTACACAAAAATACCTAGGGGCCCTTTTTTAGTTGAACGATTGCTGCTTTCTAGCTAAAGTGAACTCTTGCCAAAGTTGGTAAAAGTAGGCAAAACCCAGGTTGCCCATACATTTTAGCTAATTTCTTTATAACGAAGAGTGGTTTCATAATAATTAAAAAAGTGTCCCCAGCTACTTGATAGTGAAATCGAATGATGCGGCCGACGCGTTACGAAAAAAAATTACTTTAGCGTGCAAAAAATCTGGAAAATTAAATTACTTTGAAAATGCAGTAAAATAATCTCCGACAACTAAAGTTAAGTTCACTGTAGTTTCATTTCGATATAAAAATTGTTTCTTAACTCCAAAGAATGCACGAGTAATAAGAGTTCAAAGTTAACGTCTCCAAAAGGAATCACCACCTTAAGTCGTTAAAATCGTATAAGTAGTAGTTGGTTTAGCACAAACCACTTCGTTTAAGTTAAGCCGTTTATGCACTTATTTATTCATTTCACATGAGTCGACCCTAACTTTTACTCCAAAAGTTTAAATCTTCATGTTCAGATAGGATTAATATGAGTTTTGCACGTGTACTTTTAAGGTCATTTAGATATATCGTTATTTGCGACCTAGGTTTGGGCCATTATCCCCAAACACGTTAAGGTGGTGATTCCTTTTGGGCACATATTGTTGGTTTACGGCTCAAACCAAAATGATTTGATGAAACTTTTCAAAACAAGTTCATTTGTTGTTCTAACACCCTCCGCGCAATCCCGCATCAAAATTTTGAGATTTCCGTTCAGGACGGTTTTTGCCATTTTCTGACAGTTGAGCAGCAGCTGATTAGCAATGACTATACTGATTTGAAAGATCTCGTTGAGCTCTAAATTTTTGCTTTTAGAAGCAACTTTCTAACTCTTCTCTAGTGTGAGATATAGCCGATTTTCCTATTTTGGCGTTGAAAACTTGTCATTTCTGAAGAAATCAAATAATCCACGATTTCTTGAGCTACACAAGCCGTAAAATTAAACTAAGGGTGTCGATTTGGAGGTCTCGTCGAGGCCGATTATTTGTGGCATGATAATTTTCTAACTGCTAGCCCGTGAGCTGCTATCATAAAAAATGTAGTTTTTGCAAAAACGTGACCAAATTTTTTCCAGCGACTGTGGAGCATTTACTATGCAAGTAGAGGGTTGCCATTTACTAGACGTGTTTTACACAAAAATACCCAGGGACCTTTTTTTAGTTGGCCCGATTGCTGCTTTCTAGCTAAAGTGGCCGCTAGCCAAAGTTGAGAAAAGTAGGCAAAGGTTGCGCAAACATTTTAGGTAATTTCTTCATAACGAAGAGCGGTCTCATAACAACTAAAAAAGGGTCCCCAGCTATTTGATAGTGGAATCGAATGATGTAGCCGATGCTTCATGGACAAATTTACTTAACTTTAGTGAAAAAATTTGGAAAATTAAAGTATTTCGATAATCTAGCAAAATAGTTTCCGAAAACTGAACTTAGTTTCATTGCATTCATTAGAAAGAGAAAGCATTAAGCTCTATTTTGTATAAAAATGGCTTCTTAACTCGAAGTAATGAATGAGCAATAAGGGTTCAATATTGATGTCTCCAAGAGGAATCACCACTTTAAGGTCGTGCTCCCCTTACGTGCAGATATAGTTGCAGAAAGTGCAATTATTGCCCGATTTCAATCAAATTTTTAGAAAATACATCGGGAAGGATAATAAACGTCCTGCAAAACGCCAGCTTCATAACGTACATGTAGAGTGAGAAACAGAAATTTGAAGTTCTAGAACTATGTGTAGAAAATTATTCCCAGCGACTATAATCATTTTAAAGCTTATTATGCGCTCTATAACTTTGCTTTTAGACATAAGTCGCTAGCTCATATCGTTTTTGAGCAGTGAATTTTTGATCAATTTTGCTCGAAAATTGGTTATTTTTGACACGATCTTGCTGAAAACAGGTTTTGTCGAATTGGAGCCAGTGTACATTAAAAGCGTAGACAAGTTTATATTCAAATGAAAGAGCTTCGAAAGAGGCACAAATTAGATTAATTAGAGCCCTGTACAGTGAATGAGTCTAAAGTTCTGGTCGAATAACTGATTTCGTCAAATTGCGGTCAAAATTTTTTTCCACAACCAATGGGTGGATCTAAAAGATATTTTGCACACAATTTGTTTGGACAATTTGCCCGGGGCGGTCTTTTGTTTTTCGCTTTATCAGCTTCCAATCAAGAGTAATGATTTTTCAAAGTTGGATAAAATGCCAAATTTTCACAAAATGCTCAATTTCTGCACACTGAAATGATATTTTGACAAAATCAAAAAACCGTCCCTGGCAAATTATCTCATAAACACATTGGATACGACCATTTTCTTGTTGCTTAAAATTTTTTCAGAAAAAAATTTGGTCAAAGATTGTGGCCGCGTTTGGTAAGTTTGCGAAAAATCCAAACTAGGTAGACACGTTTCAATGAGACCAAACGACGTAGAAGATGGAGAGCTTCATTTTGATATGTCGCTCAATTCATAGCGCTCAATATTGAGCAAGTTATAGCTTTCCAAAATGGATTGAATGTAAGGGAAGTGCGAGCTTAAGTTATACAGACGCATATAGGCTTACTGTAATGGAATTTCTGTGAACCACAGGGCAGAATGCAGTAAGTTGTAGTGTTGTTTTCGCAAACAGGAGCTGGTCTTTTGTCATAATTAATGCAATTGACTTTTTCTGTAGTTTGGTTATTCTGGCAAGCGGCTACATTGGCATCCATGATGGTCGAATTAACCAATCGGCAGGGTACGGTAGGCTTCCAGCAGTTTTTTTCTTTAGCAACACAGTCGTTATCATTATCTGAAAATGAAACACACTTTTAAGGGTGAGGGTCAGCTCGGGCCAATATCGATAGTAACGGATTTAGCTCATTTTCTCCTAACAAAACAACCTGATGTTTTTGAAAACAAGACAAAAGATTCGAGCTCAAAATCAAACCAGTTATTCTGTTTTTTTAACCAAATCTAAGAAAGGTAAATCTTTCGAAGCTTTGCCCTTGGCTCTGCAAAGCGTGCTATGTCTGTCACGAAAATTCCTTTTCTAAGTTGTCGGCGTCTCACCTGAACCTGGTTATACTTTTGCCTTAATTACTGAATGGTCTGTCAAAATTTCTTCTCAACTTCAAAACTGTGAACTTGTATGTCTGTCAAAAAATTTTTTCTAAGTTGTTTGCGGCTCACCTTAATATGGTTAAATTTTTATCATGTTGGGTCCTGGTCAAGTAGAATAAAAAGTTATCGCCTTTTATTTGTGAGTGTCGTGCACTAGCATTATTAGCATTACTAGCACACGTCTGAATCGGATGCAGTCAATATTCTCAAATTAATTAAACCTGGAAGTGGAACATGAAATAAAGCATAGACAGATCGGAGTCAAAGTCTCGGTTGCTATAAATAGTTTAATTGTAAAAATTTAGTTTGGGTTGGCATGGCAGCCAATATTCTTGACATACTAATAAAAGTTTAAACCAGTGCTTCGAAATAACTATTTGCAGTAAGTTAATCTAAAGCGTTAGGAACATTATTATATTACATTACATGGTGTTACCCTAAAATAAATAAATTAAAATAAGCTGTAGTAAAACTGCCTAGCATCGAGTTTAACGTTAGTAGCATTTATTTTGGTTTTTTAGTAGCATTTTAGGTTTTTGTTCTCCATCAGGTAAGAGCAGGTTAACCCTACATTGTTGTAGGTGAACTAGTCATTGGCTAACAACACAATGTTGAATGTGATAACTGCTGCATAAAAACAATTTTTTAATTAGTGATTTAAGTTAAAGGTTAAGTCGATTAGTGCCTTTTTGAAAGGATTGCTAAGCGTGGGCGAAAATTTTTATCAGTGTAATATGCAGTCATGTTCTCCTGAATTTCAAATTCGGTATTAATATCTTACAATTTAAGTAGGGTGAAGCCACCGCCAAAGGTAAGAAAATTGGTGATCCGTTCAAAACTTTCCTCCACTTAATTGAGTAAGCGTTGATACGTAGTCTACGAATGTTTCGGATACAAGAAATAATCACTCAGAAATTAGTTCAAACATTCCAAAGACGGAAACGTAGGGATACTTTGAGTAAGCGTACAGAAACGTGTACTGGGTGCCATTTGTGGGAGTCATTCGCTATTAATTTGTGGGTGGGGCAGCCGTTATTAAGCACAAGACATAGATAAACCTGATAACAGAGAACATGCTGTCACACTCTTATCTATTATGTACTCTTGCCTCTACCGATGCATGCCAGCGTCACTCTCAACCGATTATGTTTGTTGACAGCGGGTTGCCAAACTTTTAAGCAGTGAATAGAGTAATTGTCAACAATGATTAGTACACTTACCCAGTGTAGATTTGTGAGTAGCAGTTGTGACATTTGGAGCAGATGCTACTTCTTTCATTTGCTCGTAAAATAGAGCCTATAATGGCAAGCTGCAATTTAGTTCTTAAATTCAATGTTACTGCAAATTAGTTTAAGTGAATTCGCTGTTACAAATGAGCGATAACAGCTCTCTGTATTTTTTCCAACAGAATAAATTTTCAGCTTATTGGCGCACTTTAAGCAGGAAATTTCGGTGTCTCCAGTCATTAGGTTATTTGTAATTTATTTGATCTTCAATTAATTAATTAACTAATATCATAAGATAGCTTGCGCACTAGCTTGTGGCCAATATTTGTTTCAAATAAGGCTATTTTCCATAAAGGGTTAAGATTGCATACAGTTACCGCAGGGAAGACGTGATCGTATTTGATCTAAAAGTAATAAGAGCTAAATAACTTCATCATTTTAATTTAGGTAGCAACTAACACCTTACATTGAGTTTTCATACATAACACCTTTGAGTTCTGATGCTTCAGCAAGCAATGACGCCTTCAATACTTCCAACACCAACAATGTTGACAATATCCTTAGATTGACTAATGAGTTTAGATAGGTGCACAAATGGCATTAGATGGTTGTATAGTTAAAGTTGGATAAGCCCGTCTCACATGAGAAGTCTATCAAACGATCTAATCTCAGCAGTTCCCATACCCAGTTTTTCTTAGGCCATGTGAGTACTAAAGAATCTACATCTACACCTATCCAAACTCAAACTAACAAAATTGAATGGCCGGTTGAGGTACAGACAACTTTTCAACAATGAACAACAATGAAAACTCGAATTAAAATTGTTTTTCTCAGGTCCTCCTGTCTTACTTGCTAAACGAACCAAAAATTTCTTCTTGGTATGAAAATAAAAGGCAATACACTACGATAGTTACCCTTAAATCAACAGTTATTGGGTTCCTGTAATAAGATGCAAACGATTGCAAAACGTAGAAGCTCAGGGAAACAACAGCAGCTACTGTTAGCAATGTCCCCAATTTACGATACTTAGCATGCGGTGATTTGAGAAAGTTGGTTGGATGAATCTAAATAAGTAGCCTTTACAGTGATGAGTGTTAGAACATATATAATATAATTCACTAATAGGAGAAGTCTAACAGTTGAGTCTTGTCAGCGTTTGAGGCCGACCCCGATTCCGTTGGCCGACCGGATATGGATCGTGGCGTGGCACCACTCTGATTGTATGTATGTAACGGATCATCACAAGCTCTGAAAATTTGAAAACTACCTTCTCCTCAATCAATTTGTATAACAGCATTATATTTGTCTGTTTTCAAACTATTTACTTCATGAAATCTAGTAATAGATCAGAAAAGTTTGCATTAAACCGTTTCTTTCAAAAACGCTCTTTTTTCGCTCAAAAAAATTCTTGCTCAGCCGCAAATCCATTGATGTAGCGTATTTAATTGCGAACTGAATTTGTTTTGTTGAAGTTGCATGCACAGGTTACTTGTCAGGCATAAGTCCTGCATTATAAATGTAATGCCAATTTGGTTTCTTTGCTATCAGCATTTTAAAAAAAGGGTTGAAATGGGACCAATGTCATAGAGTCGTCAAAGGCTTTTAGCATTGAGATCACTGTTGCAGTACCTGCTCAAATTTTTTCCTATTATAAAGCAGCGGCTGGCAGATTATTTCGCGAAGAGATCTGATGCTGGAATTAATTTAGGTCGCCGACTGACACTGAAGCCACAACTGAAACTAATTTCAGACCGAAAGCTGTATTACCCTTGCTTCAAAACTTTAAGTATTGAAAGCATTGTTAATGTTGTTTGTTGCAGGAGTGTTGCATAATCATCTAATTTTACTTTATGCTAACTCCATCCTTATTAGACCATCCTTGGGATAACGAAACCACAAAACCGAATGCTGTGGTGGAATATATGTTGCCAAAAAACACGAGATGTTAGACACAGCGTGAGCCTTCGCAGAGTAGAATTTTTATGCTTTCAACTTAATAAATACCGAAACATCACTGAATGCGGTATCTCACATTCCTGGCACTGTTGGAGTTATACCGCAGTTGCTCAGTCCGTGTCTGGGCTCTGACCAAAAGCCAGCTCCTCCAATACGGATAAGGGAGACAAAAAGCCCAACGCAAAGAATGGACCGTGGAGGCAGAGTAACATGAACTCTTCGATTGGAGATGTTAAATCACATTCAATTTGACAGTCGGCAGACAGTCAATGTGTCCGGAGTAATCTGTTATGTTAGTATAATGACTAACGTTAGTTGAGATGAAATATAGCGTGCATCAAAATTCATAGTTCATTATGAATGCTTTCGTTCGATGGAACAGGTGATAAACACACGTGCAGACAATGCAATTGCGAATTTCGTCTATACTATGCTTAATGAATTGCCACGTTTGGGATAATATATTTGACTTTTTTTATAAAATAACTTAATTAACCTATTCTGTTCATGAACCAGGGCCTTGTGACTGGTAAAGGCCAGGACCTATATGGCCAGGAAACACAGCATTTGAAACCATTAGGATTGACAATTTGACAGATAGATAACAAAAAATCTCAATGAATGCAATCACATGAAGCTGCAAGCCATTTGTCTTGCAATTTCTATCTTGAAAGGCATAATTAATGTTTGCTTGCAATTAATCTAGGTTTGCTCAATTTACTTGAGAACATTTATATTGTAAAAACCAGAGGTTAAGCAAATTGACTGCACCATTCTAGGGTTTGGGACAGGTGCCTTCCAACGAAATCCCGTTTTGTAAATAAGTTTATTTTTCTTAGCTTTAATAGCTTCCGTTATCAAAGCAGGCGGACGAAGTTATTGAAAAATGTTGAACAAAAGTTTTTACTGGTCTGCATCGTACTCATTACCATAGTGAGTTCTGACAGCAGCGTGATCGTCGATGTTTTAGTCGCACTGGTAGAGAAGTAAATATTATGGTCGCTTTGCCAGTAGAGAATTAAAAGACTAAACTGATATTGTAAGAATTATAACAAAGAAACCAATAGACTTACCGCTAATGACATTTTTCATTAGTGCTAGCTTTTTTCACGCGATAGTCCAGTGGCGTTGCTTATAAGATTCATTGCAAAATGTTCATTTTCTGCAAGCAACAGCTTTCTCTAAAAAAGCATTTCCGTGTAAACACCTTACAACCTTTTCCTAATGGCCAACAAAAAATAAACAGTATATAACCGTTCTCACCTGCTACGACTGCAATATACGCATTTCTTTATTTTAAATTGTATTTCTTATTTTAAATAACTACGTTCACCGACTTAACCAACCATATTCTAATTGAAGTCTGAAAATTGTTTGTGAACAGACTCTTTAGGCAGGCGTGCAATTGTTTTTATTATGCAAAATTTAAACTGTTAACTTTAAATTGTCAATCAAATCAACCGTCATACAGATGTTTTTATTATGCAAAATTTAAACTGTTAACTTTAAATTGTTAATCAAATCCACCGTCATACAGATCATAGCTAGTATTGAAAGCTGTTTTGCAGAAATTGCTACTAACATATCCGTTTGTGGACAGCGGGAAATGTTGGCAAACAAATGGGTACGTTTACTACTTGCTTTAAGGCGATTGTTCGGGTTCGTGTATTTTTGGGGTTTAAAAGCGCAGTTGTCGCTAAAATTCAATCAAATTTGCTACGATTACATTATTTAGCATAGAAAACATTTTAAAAATTTGCGTTTTGGAAACATTAGCTTTAGTTCGCCACAACTTGCACTGTGTGCACCCTACACAAATACACACCGAATCCTCTCACAAAGACCAACAACTTTGCTCCTGAGAGTATTCTTCGATTTCGAACGGTTTAACAGCAAAAATTGATTTTCTAAATCCAAAACGACGATTTATTTTAAACTCAAATATTGCAAGATTTCGACAGCTTCACCAGTGCTGGCCCATCGGCCAAGTATTGTCCGTATCTGTAGTCCCAACGCGCAGAAACGAAAATGTGAAATTTTGAAAATCGCAACAAGATTGTTTTGAACACGGCTTTCTCTAAACTCATGAAAGCAATTAGAAAATGGCTTTACACATGTATTTTTGGGAGAATTGCCGAGGGCTATTTTTCATGATTTCGCGTTTTGTCTTTCTATTCGAGAGAAATAAGCGTACGAACTCAAAGCCTTGAGCTTACTTGAACATTAAACAATTTCAGAAAAAATATCCCTCGGAAAAACATTACTTTTGAAGACTGACTGATCGCTTTTCTTTAGCTTTCCCACACTTCAAGAAATCTATGTTTAAAAATTGTCTTCTTGTCCAAGTCGAACAGTTGAAATGAGACAGCTGTACTCTACCTAGTTCTAACAAGCAGATTCTAAGCATTAAAATGATATCAAAACTATCGTTTGAACCCCAAGAATCGGGTAAATTACACTCTGTCAAAATTTGCTGCAAATTCCCGAACAATAACCTTAACTTGTTTTGTTTTTCTACTTGCTACATTCACAAATTACTGACAGTGCCAAAAATGGCAACCTGTGGACTTTCGTCACTCTGCTTCCTACACAGCGTTAAAGAGCAGTAAGGGAAGCATTTTGAACTACCAGCTTTGAAATACTAATGGGGACCGAATGAAGCAATCAACCTCACAAAAGAAGATGTTGGGCATGTGGAAATTACCGAACGAAACAGTTTACTTATTTAACGGAATACGCCTGTCTCTTGTCGGCACTTTCGTGGTCTCTGTTATGAATGCCTTACAAAGAGCAGCACAAATTATGTTTCCACCAATACTAGTCTGATACAATAAAGCGACGGTTTTATAATTGGATTTTCATTAGTCTTGGCGCAGGAGTTAACTTCGAGAAACGGATTGCGTCAAATTATTACGTTATTAGATTTCAGTTAAGAAATTTAGCTCCAATTACGTAATCGACATTTATTAAGCCTCTTCTAAATGTCCTGAGTGCAAATGGTGTTGACCACAATATGGAGGTTGAAGTCAAACACGGTAGAAGTAATCAATTAGAGTACTCAACACGCTTCATTCTATTCCAGGCGTTAGATATTAAAGACCTGTTCGAGTGCATACTATCAAGTGACCCCTGTCTCACATCACAATTAGTATCTGTGCCGAAATACTATCATAGCGCGCATCCTAAGATATCGTAAAATTAAAATTAACTAAATTTATAACTAGCTATCTAAGAAATCTTAACAAAACTAGCTAAAATAACATTACAAAATCAATTACAGTGGATGCATAGGAAAACTTGACGACACGCCTTGAAAAGAGAGGGAATTTAACGCTGAATTTTGAGTGGAGTAAGAGATATTAATAGTTGAGATATTAATGTTCAAATCAAAACAGTCTCAGATTTGCTAAAATGGTTTAGTGCTTTTGTCGGTGAACTAAATGCAGAAACTGTATATTAATGCCTTTTCCAGGAATTTGCCTGTACATAATTCTGCGCAATAGGTTATGAAGATTACTGCATAGATGGTGTTGATGACAACTAACTTGCAACTGAATGCCTGGGCGATTGGACCGGATCTCGGATGCCTAGTGAGCTACTGAGAGCCAGCTAAGACCAAACGACGAGCTACCTATTTTTGAATACGCTTATGAATTGTATTCGAGAAAAAACCGGTCCATCAATTTTGAGGCTCCTTATTTTCGCCGCTCCTGTTAAGGTACTGTAACGCTTACCGCAATCATTTTCAAAACTCCATAACCTACTCAATTTAAGGTGATCATTCCTTTTAGTGTAATAAGCTCTGAACCGTTATTCTTCAGTCATTACTCAGAGTCAGTCTGCCTATCAAACTGTAGCTTAACATTTTCTGGTTTCAATAAATTAAAACAGTGAAATTAATTTTGTTGAACTAAAAGGATTTTGCTGCATTTTAGGAGTGAAATGTTTAAGATGTTTTTGAAGACTAAAAACACTTTTCTTTTGACATGCTTTAGTTAATCGATACCTTTATCAAATACAGGTTGAGACTTTTTTAGTTATCGTGAAAAAGCTTTCCTTTTATGAAAAATATTCTAAAATTCAAGTACATCCTAGAATTTGTCTACTTTCCTCAGATTGGTTAAGCAATTACTGTAGGCAAAGCCAGAACGCAGCAATCGGGGCGTGTAAATAGGCTTCTGTGGTATTTTCGTATAACACATCTGTTAAATAATAATCCGCAAGTGCTCATATTAGTGCTAGGCTATCGTCCACAATTTGGAAAAGATTTGGTTGGATTTTTTCAAAAAACTACATTTACAAACATTGCTGGCGAAGAGATAGTTGTTGCTTGATGAACACGCCTCGACTGGCTGGCTTCTGTGATGCCTTCAAATCGACATCCGTTTAAAGTCACACTTCCCTTACGTTCAGTCTAAGTTGGAAAGCTATAACTTAGAAATATTAAGCGTTATAAGATTTAGCAACATATCAGGTTGAAGTTCTACATCTTCTGTGTCGTTTGGTGCAATTAAAATGGTGCCACATAGCTTATATTGGATGTAAACTTGTTAAACGTAGCAACAATTTTTGACCAAGATTTTTAAGTATTTGTGCTAAACAAAAATGGTCGTATCCAGTATGTTTCTGGACTAAATTGGCAGGGCCTGTTTTTGATTTTGTCACAACGCCGCAACTGTATGCAGAAAGTGAGTATTATGTGCAAATTTCACACTTTATCCAACTTTGAAAAAATCATTACTCTTGGTTAAAGGCTGGCAGAACGAAAAATAAAAAACCGCAGTGGGCAAAATACCATGTCCTATATCTTAAAGTACTGGTATCGCTTTGTGTAAATTTTATCTTACAGGCTCCAATTCGTTATGAAAGTGGATGAAACTTTATAGATATGTTATTTTAGTGCTCTTTAACATTCTGGGACCAGCCCCCCGTTTTTGGGTGCAAAGATAAGAAAGTTTTGGTTTTTGCCATTATTCTCTCCGTACATAGTCGATACATCGGATTTGTTGTTATGGCTGGAAAGAGGGCATCAAAATAAACATTTTTGCTTTTAAGTAGCAAAGGAGGGGTAAATGAGGTAGTTTGGGGGGAGGGGGAGGGAGTGGCGCTGTGGTGCTGCGGCGCTAGGGGGTGGAGGAGGTAAAGTGGCGCTGTGGTGCTGCGGCGCAGTAGCCGACCGTAACCACGGTCGACCCAAGCTTAAAATTAAAAATTGTCCAAATTCTCTGGAAAAACTTTATCTAGGGGATTTTTGAGGTCGTAGAATTCGAAAATGATATTAGTTTTCTTCTGTTGCTTATGCTCCGTGCTCTACGTGACCCTCGACCGGAACCTTGAGTATAAATAAGCCAAAATTGTCTGTAATATTTGGCATTTATTTTGAAAAAACTGATTTCTTCGAAAATGGCCATTTTTGACCCCAAATCTCGTTTTTGGCTTATATTGCCCTAACCATTAGAGATAGCTCAAAAGTTGTAAAAGAGTAGTAAAGGAGGGGTAAATGAGGTAGTTTGGGAGGGGAGGGGGAGGGAGTGGCGCTGCGACGCTAGGGGGTGGAGGAGATAAAATTGCGCTGTGGTGCTTCGGCGCTAGGGGGTGGAGGAGGGAGAGGCGCTGTGGTGCTGCGGCGCTGTAGCCGACCGGAACCACGGTCGACCCAAGCATAAAATTAAAAATTGTCCAGGGGATTTTCGTGGTCGTAGACTTCGAAAATGATATTAGTTTTCTTCTGTTGCTTATGCTCCGTGCTCTACCTGACCCTCGACCGGAACCTTAGCTGACCCAAGCTTAAAATTGAAAATTGTCCATTTTCTCTGGAAAAACTTTATATAGGGGGTTTTCAGGGTCGTAGAATTCGAAAATTATATTAGTTTTCCTATCCTAGCTAATCTCCGTGCTCTACGCAACCCTTGCCCGGAACAACGAACGATCAAAGCCTAAAATTAAATTTAAAATTTGACCATTTTATCTAAAAAAGGTCCAATAGTGGAATTTCTACCTGATCACAGGGCATAATGTATGTATTTTAAAGGCTTGTTTTTTACTAAAGTGTGCTCTGACTCGTTCTTTTTTCTTTTAAATTTCGTAACGTCTTAGACGCTAACCTTTTCCTGTGTAAATTTCTAGATCTGTATAGAATAATTTCATAGTTCGAACATCAAGCAATTTAAACGTACGTGCTCTTTATTTTCTTTATTTCTAATTTCATAACCCAAATTTGAGTAGGCAGCATGATCTGTTAAAAGTTCAATGAAAACATTCAACTTTCAAACTGTCATTAAAAAGTTCCTATTTTTTGCTTGATCCATTTGTTACTAAACTCAACTCCACGAAAGCAAAAGGTAAGTAAATTCCCTATATTCTTCACTGCTGCCTCATTACGGAACTAGTTATGAACTGGTGATTAAATAATTGGTGTAATTATAGAGGAAACAAGATTACGTTTCAGTTACTTTGCGGTGAATTAGAGGAAACAATATGACTTTGTCTGTGTTGATTGAATAATATTAAAATGTCTTTTCAATGCAATCTTTGCACTGAAGTAGTACACTATAAATGATGTCAGTAGTTGACGAATAATTAAGGCCATACTGTTAATCATTTGTTTTCTCACTTCTGAAAGGGAACGTTATGCCTAAGGCCAACCTATCACATGAACAACATCAGTGAAAAAGACACATGCTCTGTCAGCAGGTCTAAATGTAAACAAAAACTTAGAAATGTTTACACAAATCTCTTGTCCAATTCATAGAATTATCGGTCAAGTGTATAATTCCTGTGACTGTTTATTTTGGTGTGGAATTGCGTGTATATTTTATTTTCAGATTTTGGCCTTCCCAAATTCGGACGCTCCGGAAAAATGATTGTCTTGCGTTTTTGGTTTTGGCTATTTCTGCTTTTCTTCCGCATGATGCTTCCGACTTCATAACAGGGAGGCCCCGCAGGTACTTTGTGAGAAATTTGAGTGTGGATGTTAAACTGTCGATGTTAATCTAATTAATGTCTGAAAGTCACAATTGAACTTAATGACATTTGACAAACCTTTGAAAAGAGGCATGATTAGACAGGACAAATTTCAACTGACTATTTAATGGCTAATAAAATTTGAAATTTTTTTGGTATCTTACGTAGTAGGTGGTTGAAAAGGTTGGAGGAAATTTTGTGTAAGTTATAGACATGTTGTCAATAACATGTTTAAAGTCGAAAATTATTTTTGTAATTAATGACGAAAGTGTTTAGATGAAATAGATTTAGAAGTACTGAAAGTGTCTGTGAATAGGTTTAGACTTATGAAGATAAAAAAGTGAACTCTATTTTGAGAAAAGGACAAATGTGTGACTAATGACGCGGAAAATTGTAGACTGTGCATTACAGACAGACAAAATTTAGATGTGTTAGTGGTTTGAAAAAAGTGTGTTTGATTAATAGTTAAAAGTGTATATATGCGCAAGAGAACGAAGTGCAGTGACTTAATTTGGTTGTGTCTACGTGAGTAATTTAAAATGGGTCTGTGAAATGACACGATTTTTGAGTGTTTAGTGAATTTATAATTGTAAAATTTATTGAGGTGGTTGTGGTTAAATCGAGGAATCTTGAAATAAATGATACATCAAAATTTTTCCACTCTAATTTAAAATGAGCAGATATAGTTTAAAGTCATCGCGTATTTATGGAAAAATGAAAATTTGAACATTTGCCCTTGACTGAGTGGTAACTGATTAAATGGAATTATATAAAATTTATTGTATCATAATCACAACATTTAAAAAACAAGCAATTTTATTTAAAAAATTTTACGTCCAATCCGAGTCTATTCCGGAGAATCTCTGTTCAGGATAAGGTGCCAATCTGTTCTGGAGAAGGGCACATGACTAGCCCATCAGCTGCACGGCGTGGGTATGGCATCCAGTGGAGCCTGACCGACGGCATCCTCCATGGCCAATCGTCGGTTTGGTCCGAGGCCTTAAATTAAAGAACAGCAAAAGTTACACTTGATTAAATTTGACTCTGTAAAGGTAGCAATAAATAAGTATAAAATATTCCTGTCGCATACAAACTTTACATTTACATTATACATTTAAATTTACGTTATACCGTTTACGCTAATCGATAAATCAATCGACTGATTAATGCCTTGCTTAAGGTGGTGGTATCGTTTACCGCACTGGTGTTGACTGAAAACTCTGTAATGACAACCTATATATTTGACCTCTTTAAAGCATTAAATATCCAAAAACTTGCATATTCTCAAAACATGTAGCTTTCATGGTTCTGTGGTAACTCACAAATTGGAAAAATTAAAATGAAATTTTGAAGAAGGATTACCTTCGACTAAATTAAGTTAGAAAGCTAAAATTTTGTATGAAAAGACAGGAATGTTTTGCCGAGGGTCATTTTTCAGCATTTTAGTTACTGTTTAGCATGTCGAAAGAAAACTACCAAAAACGCACACTGACGCCATTTTTCAAAATTCAACAAGCGATATCTCAGTTGTTCCTGACTCAAACGGAAAACTAGGAAAATGACCCTGCAATAGGTTTTGATCAATTTGTACGGCAAATTTGAAAACACAACATTACTCGCAATGTGAGAAAACCTTGTTTAAAACATAAAATTCCTTCACTATTTAACGATCAACGTAATTGGTGTTTAGCTAAGTGTTGGCTTGCCATTACAAACGCGCAGCAGTGACCAAAAAGGATTGATGATATTGTTATCGTATTATACTGAAACAGACTGATTGGGGGAGGAAGAAAACGAGTGGGGCGGAGTTATTTATTTCCATATAAGTTTACTGACACTTTGGAAGTTGTGGGGGGCGAATAGCGTTATTTTATTTCTATTCCCCCTTCGTAATTTCACTCCCCCCCCCCGCACTCTTCACGCTTAGAATATGTCTGAATGTTGCTATTATGAATTATTTTAATTTGTCAGTTATCCATAATCATTAAATATGCATGAATGAGTGACATTAAACGAAAAATTCCATATTCTTATAAATTTCGATATTCGGCGGAGCAGATACAGCTGCACGCTGTCCGCTCATCGAAAGTCTGGTTCGAGTTTAAAAAATTAAAAAATTGATTTTTTTAATTTTTTAGTTTTAATCTGGGTTGTGTCCACTTATATTAATAATGGTAGAAAATTAGAAAACTACTAAAAAATTGAAAAACTCGTTATCACCGTTTTTCGTCAAATATGGAACTTTGGTCAAAATACAAATTTTTTCATGCACGATTAAAAGCTTTACCAGCATGATTGGGAACACTAGTATAGCGATATTTCAGGCCATTGGGATTATTTGCAGTAAAGTTAGCCTTCAAAATACGGTAAATGATACCACCACCTTAAGCTAAGCTAAGTTATTTATAACAACTTGAGTAGTAAGGAGTCAGCAGGAAGAGCATTTTTGGGTGCAGGGTCGGAGGCTACTTTCGGAGGCTACACTGAGAGGTTACCTTTGGAGGCTACACTGGGAGGCTACTTTGGGAGGCTACACTGAGAGGCTACTTTGGGAGGTTACACTGGGAGGCTACTTTGGGATTCTGCTACCTTAGGATATTAATTGCTTACTTAGCTTGACCAAATGTATGGATTCACTGTCTTATCCGTACACATCATGTCACTTATGTCAACAAAAAACCTTATTGGTAAGCAACTTTTGTAAAGACATGGGCCGAATGTAATGTAAACGCTCTGCATAAAATCCTGTTTTTGTCGCTCGAATTTAACTAGCGTTGTGTAATGATTAATACAGGCAGACTTCAAGTTTGCTACTAAAACTACAACAAAGCAGATGTGCTTCTCTGCTGGATACCGAACTTATATTTTCAAAATTGGAAGAATTAAGTTCTCTTAACAAAACTTCTTGCTGGGTTTCCAGTAATCAGCCACTGACACAAGAATCGGTTTAAACTTTTGGATTTCAAATCTTTACTGCGGTCTTTGTTTTAACTTGCAAGAACATGACACTGATTTTTTGAAGACTTCATTTGAATCTTGTGGTGTGTAATTGTCTTTAATTTGGTGATTCAAATTTTTGAATTGGATTTGATTGGTTCATTTTGGTCCCACCAACTATTCACCGTCGTATCTGCCGGAGTTCTGACAGCATTGTAAGTTTTGGAACGGTTGTGGTTGAGCTAACGGTCTTTTTGCGAAGGACTTTGCAAAAGAGTTAATGAGAATTAATCGAAGTCCTCGATCGTGGTCTTAAGGTGGTGATTCCTTTTGGGGCACATATTGTTGATTGACGGCTCAAACCAAGATGAAATTTGATGAAACTTTTCAACATAAGTTCACTTGGTGTTCCAACACCCTCCGCGCAATCCCGCTTCAACATTTCGAGATTTCCGTTCAGGACGATTTTAGCCAATTTCTGACAGTTGATCAGCTAGTTATGACTATACTCGTTGGAAAGCGGTCGTTGAGCTCTACATTTTCGCTTTTGGAAGCAACCTTCTAGCTCTTCTCTAGTGTGAGATATTGCCGATTTTCTTATTTTGGCGTTCAAAGCGTGTCATTTTTGCAGAAATCATATAATCAACGATTTATTGAGCTACGCAAGCCATACAATTAAACTAAGGGTGTCGATTTGAAGGTCTCCTCGAGGTCGACTATTCGAGGCATGATAATCTTCCAACTGCTATCCCGTTAGCTGCTATCATAAAAAATGTAGTTTTGCAAAAACACGACCAAATTTTTTCCAGCGATTGTGAAGCATTTACCATGCAAGCTAGAGGGTTGCCACTTACTAGCCGTGTTTTACACAAAAATACCCAGGGACCCTTTTTTAGTGGCCCCGATTGCAGCTTTCTAGCTAAAGTGGCCGCTTGCTAAAGTTGGGAAAAGTAGGCAAAATCCATGTTGCGCACACATTTTAGCTAATTTCTTCATAACGAAGAGTGATTTCATGATAATTAACAAACGGTCCTCAGCTATTTTATAAAGGAATCGAATGATGTAGCCGATGCCTCACGAGAAAATTTACTTTAGTCTGCAAAAAGTCTGGAAAATTAAAGTACTTCGAAAATCCAGGAAAATAGTTTCCGAAGACTGATGTTAGTTTCATTGCATTCGTTAGAAAGAGAAAATATTAAGCACCATTTTGATATAAAAATGATTTCTTAACTCCAAGTAATGGTTGAGTAACGAGCGCTCTAAGTTGATGCCTCTAAAAGGAACCACCACCTTAAACGAATTAAAACAGCAAACTTTTAACCTGGTTACTCTACTCTACTTTTTCGCCAAAAGGCATTTACGTCCTGCAATTCTGATGCAAAGGTGTAAGATATCGGCAACTTTAGCAGGGTTTCCGTCGGAATAATGAAGCGGTATGAAATGCCAGTCGTTGCATTCTAGCAGTCATTACATTCTTCTTTGGTAAGTGCAGGAGGGGAAGTTCTGGGGTGGGGGAGTGAGCCGGCGGCCGCCGGAAAATCGGTTTTTGCCGGTTTTTGCTCGGATTCTGGGGGAGGTGAGGGACTCCTCTTGGGTGGGGGGTGAGGTCCAGGTCTGGGGCGGTGAAAACCCCCAACCCCCCCCCCAAGCACATGTATTTTTGGTAACCGCGCCGTCATTCCTTATCTTTACCACTCTAACGGGTTGAAGTCATTAGAGATACATGTGAATAGTTGATGTGCATGTCTTTGTGGTTGAAAGTTTATCTTATATGGGTAACTGCTTATCATAACCCGATAAAAACAGTAGTCGTCTTTGCAGAACAAGACCAGCACATTGACACCTTGAGTATATATGAGTATATATGAGTATATATATGTATATACCTTGAGTATATATGAGTATATATGAGTATATTGAGTATATATGTTGCGCGCCAGTATTAACCCAAAAGGGTTGTTATAGCAAGTTGTTAATAATAAAGCCTTCATTACGACAGTTTCATTGTCAGGGATGCATATAGACTTAATCAGTCCGTGACAATTGTATCGAGTTAATAGTAGAACGCATGTGGTTAAATCCTTCGCTCACGCGTTCGAACCTACACTGATCCTACCTAGCTTATCAGAAACAGGTGATAGTGATACACAACCGAGCAAATTTTCTTAATGACATTGCGCAAGAGTAATCACGCATCGGTTTAACTACTTTTGAGGGTTTGACTACTCCTAAATGGTGCAATGAACGAAGTTGGGAGTACTCCCTAAGAAGGAAAAGACACTCTCAATTCTGATAAATCCTAACCGGAGTAGTCAGAATAACGTGGAATCAGCTAGGATAAAGTTGAAGAGGGATGGATCTGCACTTCAAATTATAACTTCAAAACGGTATAGGAGTAGCTCCTAGCTCGGAAGAGCTGATTTGGAGCAGACCAGGAGCAAATTTGAGATAAACAAGAACAGAAGGCGCCGTACAGGAGCAAGCACGGAGCAGTATAGGAGCAAGCAAGGAGCATCAAGGTAAAAGTAAAGAGCAGTCAGCAAGCAAGGAGCATCAAGGAGAAAATAAAGAGCAGTCAAGAAGCATCTAGGAGCAAGCAAGGGGCAACTAAGGATCAGCGTAGGAGCAAGGAAGGAGTAACTAAGGAGCAAGCAAGGAGCAAGTAAGGAGCAGCTTAGAAGCAAGAAAGGAGTAACTAGTAACTAAGTAGCAAGCATGGAGCTGTATAGGAGCAAGCAAGAAGCAAGTAAGGAGCTGTCTAGGAGCAGACTGCTAACTCCAGGGGTAAACCTTCACCTTCATCGTATCTAGTTGTATTTTTGCGGCCGAGATATCGTAAGTAGAGAAATCTGCCCAGAATTGAAACCGAAACGTTGATGCACGTCTTTGCGCGTTCATTAATCTGATGTCATCTTTAATCTTTTCGACATGTAGCAGGAAGCCATGCATATTTTCGTTGAGCTAATGAAAATAGTGATTTGCTTATTGAGCCGTTATTAGTTGTATTGGTCAGTATCATTGAATGTACGGTAGGGTGCAATAGAGCTTCTGGAAATGAGCTTAAAACAAATTGGGAGTCAACAGTTAACGAGCGAGACTGTTGTCTTGTGTGGAATTCTTAGTCGTTACTTTTTATTTTTGGCTATTTAAATTTCCAATAGGTGGTTTTTGTTTCTATGACCCAGCCCTGAGTAGAAGCAGCATGTTTGTTTACTATATTTGCGGAGTAAGCGGTAGTGCGAGTGGTTTTGATTGCATTCAGTCAAAATTTGAGTATTGTATTGTCAATCTTCACGAAAGTCTGTAAGAACTAGCTGTCTTTTAAAGAAAAGCTAGGATTTAGAAAACTTTCGTACATACAGTTGTTTAATGATGTCAAAGATTGGATCAATGTTAATTTCCTATGGTCGCTCACTGTCCTTAAACTCATTTCACTTTGCAACTCTGACCCAAAGGCGGATATACGATATTTTTGATGTTCGGACTGGAGTCTCCTATTGGCTGAGTTGACTAACCAATTGATTTGAGGAGCAAAATCTTCCGTAATCAATCTGCAGACACAGCACGAGCACAGAAAGGGTGACAACAACAAAGCGCGATCGCATCACCTGGTTACTCAAATGACGCACCACCGACAGCAAAACTTATACTGCAATGACTATTTAAATGAAACAAACTTCACATAGCCCAATCAAATTTACAGTAAGTGTTAACATGACAGAATCCTTAGGAGACGGAGTATGACCGCATCACCAACTTTTGTATGTGTCATTCGTTTGGATCTACCCACCTGCCATAGAAAAAATAATGTCTTCTTCTCAGAGTGGTAAGGATATGTTATATTGACTGCAGGTGAAGGTTGAATCTGAACTAGAAAAAGGGTGGAAAACTGCCGTAAAAGCGAATCGAGCTTTGTAGTACGACAACCTTCTATACAATGCAAGGCTGAACATTGGTTGGTTACAAAGATTTGGACTGTGCTCTCATATAAGTATATACTTAAGTTGAAATATAACCCTTAACTGTTTATTACTGAATAATGTATCAATTACAATGTTCCCTCAAAAAGTGAAGTTGGTAGTGATGATTGTTTTAGAGCTATGATTTGGTTGCGTCGATGGTTCTGGTTCAATCAAATTAAATTCAATTCAATCAATCAATTAAAATCAAATTATACTACTCATGTACACGTTTTTAAACATATGCAGAATTTTCTTAGTAGAATCTATTAAATGCCTCAGTTTATCTTACTTTGATTTTAATTTAATTTTAATAATTTAATTCAATTTTTATTTTTAGATGAATCCACTTCTGTGTCATTTAGACTTGTATGGCAAGTCCCCCCTGGACTTGATCAACTTGGCTGCTAAAGCGGTCAATGCCCCATTGCCACGATTGCAGCACGTGGCGACCCTTAACGGATTCCGGGTCGATCTGAACTGGGGATCCTATACTTGCAAAGTGATTAGATTTCTCAATGAAGCAAACTTAAAGACAAACGAACATAGCTATGTGATTTCATTTGTTATTTTGTAAAGTTTGATTCCCAATTCAAAATATTAAATTTTTAAGGTTTACTTAAATCAATTAACAGTGCTTATTTAAATATATATTTTTTAGGATTTGGATCATCAATCCAAAAAGCTAAGCAGGTTGCTGCAGCACAGCTGTAGACGGACATTTCCGTCGTTCTGGAAGACCCCAATTGCACCAGGCGGTCGATGAGAAACGCAAGACTCATAATCTTCATTCGTTAGGAATTTTCTTAATTTTGATTACCAGGCATCTGTAAATCCAAAATATTAAAAAATATTCATTTCAAGTTACTTCTTTTGCTTATTATTTATCCTTTTTATAGATCTTCAATTTGGGAGTATCCTATGGAGAAGGGCCCATGGATATCTTTTTCCAGGCGGACAGCTTGGGTGTCCTCCAAAGCCTTTGTACCAAGCGTCTGAAGGTGGCTGCGAAGTCAGCTTTCCTTCGTGGGCAAGACTTACACACTTCGTGGCATATATATACTATATATATATATATGTTACGTACCGTATGAGATTTTGTACCGTATAATACGGTACATCCCGTAGTATATTGTACGGTTAGTTTTTGTACCGTTGTAGAATATAAATATTCTCAGTAAAATAGTTTTGTATTCAAATAAAGACTAAAGGTTCGTGAATGAGTGTGTAATATGTCTGATTGCTCCCTACCTAATCGCTAACCAACTCATAAAAGACGACACAGCCCTAATTTTACAGTCACAAAATTTACTTTGCAAATCACGAAGTTCAGGCGATTTCAAAAGAACACAATATTCGAAATTCAAAATAATTTTGCTGAAACAGACTTGAACATACAAGAATACTTGGGCAAGCACAAAGATTAAATTTATACGGTTCCAAAAGCAACACAACAAACCGTAGATCCCAAACAGAAACGGGGAGATGACCCAAAACTAACCCCCCAAAATAACACCCAATCGAAGCCGGAGACAATAGTAGAAAATATGGCGCCCGAAGCCGCCGGTTGACACAGAGTTAGAATTCAGACTGAATGAAATTGCGCTCAAAATGAAAGAGAAAATGAATTAGCTATGTACGGCGTTGGACGTACGCAACAGTAGAATTTAGATTGATTTTTCATAAAGTTAGCACCCATTTTAAAATATTTTAGGGTAAAATCAAGGAAATATTCTACAGATTACCCCCTCTTTTGAAACGCGCGCCCTCGCCGCGGCCTCCAGGCACATAGGTTAGTATTAAAATTGCGTTAGCCTACGTACCGTAGCTACTAGTAGAGATAAAATGCGTTTTAGAGAAAATGGGAAAAATGATAAAATGTTTCCTCGGTTCACTTTGGATACCGGGAATTACTCGACCCCATGTTTTATACATTTTCGGGTTTTGCCGAGACACGGGTAAAACTACGCCGGAACATACCGGGGGTACATTCAACATATATATTACGGACTTTGCCGACACACAAATACAAAGAAAATTGGGACAAGCCCTTCAGCCGCGACCAGAGCGCACATTACAAAACAGGAAATAATCCGAAGATATAAATTTATAATATAATATAAAAATATAGAAATGATATCATCAAAAGCGAGTACCAACAAAAGCGCTCGAAAAATTAAGAAAGGTAACCTTCAATTATAGAAATATAGAAATAATTGTAAAAGAAGTTCACATATATGAAGTCAAATCTTACAGGGGGAAGGCAGCGAGACTCAAGGGGAGACTCAATTTCAAATGCTCCAGGGGAGCGAAATAAAGCAGAAAGGAGAGTATTTCAAACTGAAAAGAGGGGTCTCTCCTTGAGCACCTGCCTGCCCCAACATACAAAATAGAATAGAATCTTTAATAAATGCCAAAATTTGTAAAGCACAAAAATAAAGCAGGAATGGCATAGCTGCATTGACTAGACATGGCAAAATAAGGCAGTAATAATGGCAGTAAAAACATAGAAAAAAATTGAAAATTTTGAAAATAAAGTAAAGCCGTGACCATTTTTAAGAAAGAAAAGCGAAACAAACACCATGTTAAGAGAAACAAAAGACCCGAAAAAGATTAAGAAATGGTATAACATACAGAACGTATAGAACAGCCAAGCTGAGCTAGAGGGAACCACCCCGCCCGAAAATGAAATCTCGGAAAAGGAGAAACAGGAAAGCGAAATTTATAAATTAATTTAAGAAGATTTACCCCCGGAGAATAAACCCCAAACAATGACCAAAGACCCCACCCAACCAAGGTTAACGCTAAATCTGTAGAGTACATAGAAAATATAGACAGTGAACAATAGTTAGCAAAAGAAGGGGAAAGGGGGAGGGGGGACGGACGAGGTAAGGGGACACACAACCGGGTTCACAACAATCCTCACAAAATTGACTTCAAGTTCAAAATAATCATAGATGGCTCCAGGCTGCGGGAAAGATTTTCGGTTCCAGATCACCTTGGGAAAAATCCCATACCAATCACCGGACCAGAACCTCCTGACCACTGGGCGGATGCCCCTCGGCATCAAGCGCCCGCTTAACCAAGACCAACACCGCCAGCCTTTCAAACACCGAACCAGGCCCTTACAAGCACCAGATGGAATCATAGGGGCCGACCCGTATCACATATGGGGAAATACAGTGACAAACAAGCAATACAGTACACCAGGGGAACACTCGCCGTCAAGAGGGAGAGGGGGGGGGGAGGGGGCAGTAAGTATAGTACAGAACAAACAAATAAAGATAACATACGGCGTATTTATAGGGATAAGCATATAGGCATGATGCCTAACAGTAGCAAACAAAAATAATTGGGCAAAAGCCCGCAGTACATAGATATGAGGCCCGATTAATTTAGAGAGTGTAGGCAGAAACCGGCGGAACATCTCCCCTACGGGGGAAACGCGGGCACCGAAGGAGACGCCAAGTCATAGAAAACGGAAAATAATTCTCAAGAGTCAAAAATGCCGGTCCGGGGTTGACTGCCCACCGTTACCTCCCCTACGGGGGAAGCACAGGCGGCGAGCAACCACGGACCCGCCGAGGTACGGCACGGTGTTAAGAATACCCCAGTACTATTGCCTATATGGTTAAAAATGAATATAATAAAATATAAAAAGGTATGAAATACCCACCCGTGTATAATGTCAAAATCAAAATTGTAAAATTCAGAAAATAAGTATGGATAAACAGAATTTATTCGATTAGCAATGGAAATAAATTTAATCAATTATGATAGAAATCAAGTTTATTCAATTTGTAATAGAGATCAGAGTTATGAAATTTATTCAATTTTTGTATAAAAGGCAGAAGAAAATTTATCATGAAAATAAGAGGAAAGCTCAAATTTATCATGAAAATGAATAAAAGAGATTATTTAATCAGGAAATGCACTAAGAGAACTAGAAGCGGTGCTACAAGAAAATTAGTGTGAAATTTACGCATGCAGGTGAAAACAGATTTGAAGCTCACAAAACCACCACCCTTTATACCAATACGGGCCAACATAAACAAAGACATACCCACCCCGCCACATAGGATTACTGACGAGCCAACAACATTTTTGCCTCCCGCAGGCGACGGTCACACTCCCGGACGTTCAGGTCATGACAAAGGGTAGGGAAAAGTTCACGGCGTACAATCATACAAATTTTGCCCATCCAGTTTTTGCCTGGTGGCTTGCCAAGTCGCCGATTTCGTTCTGTTGGAGACAAATTTTTGAGAACTGAGGCGTCAATGCCGCAGCCCAGAAGGTGTCTGTGTCGACAGCCTCGGCCAAATTGGCAACATCAGTGCTATGGAGCTAGCGGCAAAATTCAGGCACCGATGCGGCTGTCGCACGAATCACGTCTAACATAATTAGAACGCGAATTAGGTGATCTCTGCCGGACTTCGCGTGCCACAAGGTCCTCAAAGGTGAGTCCTTTGGGACCCACTGGGCTACAAACTCTTCAGCCATGTACTTAGCCTGAAAAGGACAACCTAAACTAGCTCGAACTAGCTTAAGGTAGCTCGAACCAGTCATCGAATTTGCGAAAATTGTAGAGCTGTTCAGATGTAGCAAATTCATGTTTTCCCCATTTGATATAGGGTATAGCAGACGATTTCGACTCTGGGTCGGGCCGGACTGGCCACATGTTGGAAGCAATACAACCGTGCCCTTTGAAATTAAAGACTTGCTCAACAGAGGAGACTTGTTTATTTGTATTTTCTTTATTTTTGTGTAAAAACGTTGACTTTCAAAAGTACTGATACTGGTTTTCTGGCTCGGGAAACGGCGAAGTATCCAATTCTTTCAATGGTGGTGCGCTTCACACGTGAAGGTTGGCCTCCAAAGAAAAACGACGAAGGATCGGAAATGCAACGTTTCCGACAGCTTGGCGACTCACTGTCTATTTGCAACGGATGTCTGATTCAAGGATCCAGAGTTGTGATTCCTACAAGTATGCGACGAAGCGTTCTGGACCTGTTGCACCTAGGACACTTCGGCATGCAACGTATGGAGCATTTGGCTCGAACTGCTGTATATTGGTCAAATATCGATGACGACATAGAAGCTACGTGTAGTGACCGTGTAGCCGAACGGTTAAGGCATCGGACTTCGGGTCGAAAGGTTCGAGGTTCGATTCCCGCCTTAACCATAATGACTTTACATTGTTTCCTTGAGCAAGAAACTTAGGTCACTGCTCCGCCGGTCGGATGAGGCGTTAAATTGGTGGGTCCGTGTGCTGCCTTGCTGGGGGTAGTGCACGCTAAAGAACCCTTAATCCACTTATCGTCAAGAGTAGGGCGCGGACTTCCCGGTGGAAGGTACCCCCTTGGGATATACCAGCACTTCTGCAATGTGGTCCGCCTACCTCCTGCGAGGGAGTGTTGGGTGCAAACGAGTCATGTACTCAAAATGGATCACACAACAATCCGGGTTTGTCTCTGATCCCACCCCATCTGCGCTTGGAGTGTGGAAAGATACTGTGCTCCTGTACCTTGCATATGAGCAGTTAATGGATGTCTTACTACGTAAGCCGAAAGGCCAAGAAGGTGTCTGCTCCAGCTTCCCATTGTGGGACAGCATTCAGGCGACGAAGCGAGAGTCATACTAGCTATGACTGATGGGGAGAGACAAAGGTTAGCGCCCTCATCTTGGCCGAGTAGCCCGGCAATAACAACAACAACTACAACAACAAGCTACATGTCGCCATTGTGTGCCGTGTGGTGAGCATCAGAATAAGCCATCGAAACCTCCGATCCATCCTTGGATGCTTCCAGAGAAACCGCGGAGCCGTCTTCACTTGGATCACGCCATTAATTTCATGGGTACCAACTGGCTGTTGCTTACGGATGCATATTCCAAGTATCCCTGCATCCATCCGACACAATCAGTGTCCGCCAAAGCAACTATTGATCTACTGGAACAAGACTTCCCTCACTTTGGATTTCCTCATACACTCGTCACGGACAACGCCACGGCTTTCCAGACCGAGGAGTTCCAATCATGGTGCAAGGAGCGAGGAATAGTTCACTTAACGGTAGCACCATATCATCCCACAACAAATGGTGCTGCTGAACGTCTTGTTCAAACTTTTAAGCAGGCCCTTCGGAAGTCTAGTTTTCCTCCGAGAAAGGCTTTGCAGGAATTCTCGATGCAATACCGCCTAACTCCTAATTCAAGCGGATACTCACCGAGTGAACTTCTCAACTCCCGTCAGATTCGAACTCGGATTGATACGCTCCTCCCTTTTCCAGCTCACATTGCTCAAGGGAAGCAATCCAGAGATGCTAAATCACAAAAGCCTGAAAATGTGTCCAAGGTGTTGCCGTCTTGCAAGGTAGGCTATCTTGTTTACGCCTTATATTTCGGCCCACGCCGAGATAAGGAACCTCGTTGGATACCTTTTGTCACGAAACGAAAGGGTACTCGCACAGTGAATGTCCGGGTTTACCCTAGGGGTCCCACGTGGAGAAGGCACGTCGAACAGCTACACCCGCGCTACGTTGCTGAAGATGAAACGGAACCTGGCATGACCCCCACTCCCAGAACAGTGGGCATTACCTCTGGTGATAGTATGGCTATTCCAAACCAGGTTCCGGAGGAAGCGTCACCTTCAGCTTCAGCCTTCCAGCCGGCAGTTCAACCGACTGATCCTCAGGAGTACGATCCCCATAATCCCCGGAGATCCAAACGTCCTCGAAAGCCAACGAGACTTCAGGCTAGGTGGGGAGGTGTCGTAGAGAACATTCCAGAAACTGCTAGAAACTGGTAGAACATTCCGGAAACTTCTAGTAGTGAAGAACTTTCTAGAACATTCTAGAAGCTTCCTTACTATTATATAAAGAGCAATTTGTACTACTTGCTGTCGTGCTGTTTTGCTTTACTTATGTGTGTATTTATACATTACTTTTCTTCATTACGTTTACGTTTACTATCTTCGGTTTGTTTATTTCTGCTCTGCCTGCTATTTCATTATTACATTATTACGGCTATTACTTTATTATTACTGGCCTTAATTACATTTATTGCTTTCATTATTCACCGGATTTATTAAATACTATTCTGGAATTCCTGGTGGTCTTTTATTATTGGACAGAGATACAACAGCAACTTCGGCTGTAACAGTACTTAACGGCATTTTTGATATTTTGGCGCTTGTTGCCTACCAGTCTTATAAATATAAATGGTCATTATCAATCAGTGATAAATATTCAGCTAACATTTAATTTCAGGTAAAGAAAAGCGAAATTTAAAAAAAGAAATTCAGAATTTAAAGAAAAGAAAAAGAAAAAAATGAAAGTTAGGAGACCCTTTCATTTTATTGGTTTCATAATTATCTGGCAGCTGTTATGCTTCTATTGTATGAATGTGACCTTTGGCTTACCTTTTGCCGGTAGACTAGCACAAACATAAGTTAACAGCTGCGTTTCTTCAAAGTCGGCAATCACATTTTTGTTAACCATCGTGTCATAGACGCCAAGTGATTGTTTTCATTAATATTTATGCTTAGATTTAAATGAAAGAAAAATTAACTGATATTTAATGTTAGCTGTAGATTAGTCAATCTCCCCCAGCACTTAGGTGGGATAGAGTTTACTTGATGCTAACTTTCGCAAAACCTGACATGGAATTCGGCTCAAATCTTGACGGATGCATTCCAACACATTTCTGAATGAATGGTAAACAACGTTTTAAAGTTTTAAGTTTTCATTTTTTTAATTTTCTAAGAGGACCTTTGGAACCCTTCCATGCACGGGTTTTCAAGGTCGCTAAAAACCGAATCAGCTTTTGCTTAGCTCAAAACACGCTTGCAAGTTGTGCTAAAATGTAGGTAATCCGAACTGAAGAAAATCTGTTTCGCGAATAGAACTTCAGATGCTTGTTTTGTGACTTCAAAAAACCCATGATGGAAGTTTCAGCAAAATCGGTGAGTAGTACGTGAATACCGCTTCTGTGACAGTGCGTAAGTGGCAGCTGTAGTGCCCCCTCACAATTACTTGTTATTTGATGTTACTAAGCTGTGAGCGCTCTCACACAGGGAGAGCTCCTGCCTGGTTGTACAAGCAGGACAGCCGGCACAGCGCCATCTGTACTCCAGCCTAGCCAGAGAAGAGGGAAGATTAAAACCTCTCTGACTGTGCTATGCACAGAAAGAGGACTGTAGCAGCCCGCAGCAGATACAAACAGTATAAACATTATTACAGTATGGTTTACTAGTGCTGAGATTAGACTTTTAAGTTGTGGACCTCATTAACCAACCGCTTTACCGCATAAAACAACTTAAGAGACCTGCAACGATTAAACCGTGTATATCTTAATGCGAGGAGGTGTTCAAACTTTGTGAAGTGCGGGAAAACTTGTCACACACTTAATATTAAAACACACTTCTCACTAAAACGAAAGAAAGCTTGCTTAGACTCACAGAAATACATTTATGCCTGAGCGGTATCGGCACAGTACACCGGCACCGGCACAATGCAACATGCATTAATTATTAAAATATTTATTTCAAGGATAAAAAATTAAGAACGTCATGTAGCCCCAAAAGTACGAAAAATTTGCGCCTCCGGTGGGAATCGAACCCACGGGATTTCGCTGATAGACGACCGTTGCTAGCTGAACTTTCCTTAAAACACTTGGTACAGAATACATGGCTTTTGAACTATAAACGTAGTAAGTATATTGTGAACTGTCCAAGTATTGTTAGTATTCGAAAGTAAAGCTAATG